>JALIZH010015627.1:0-29450 GCA_030522465.1 Rhipicephalus appendiculatus
ACAAGAAGAGTGTCAGGAAAACAACAAATAAATGGTGAACTGCTCTGCTAGGGGAACATCGTCTTCATACCTTGCCTTCATTCCAGCGTATGGGTAGTGGTATAGCTTGGGTGCAAAATGAAGCAGCAGGCTGTGAAACGCCTCAAGTCCATACGTCTGGTACTTCGTGGAAAGCCGTGGCATGTCTTTCAGCAGGGGTTCTCGCAGTGGCCACCTCTTCGAGTTTCTGCAGTGCCCTAGAGTCTGACAAAAAATGTTCAAAAGCCCGGTTTTGTCAATGGGATAGCAAACCTGAATATGGTGATAAATGTGGTAAACTGGTGCTGTGACATTTTTCTCCAGAAAAAACTAAATTAAATGAACACACCAAAAAACCTAACAGAATTTTCCTAGGACTGACTCTTGAACATCACACCATGTGGCTATGGTGCTTTGCTATGCTTCGACCTTCAGCATCACCTTACATTAAAGCCCCCACTTCTCTCATCAAAACAGCTATTTTGCCATAAAGCATCAATGGAGGGACGACATTTCTTTACAATGCTCTAATATGTAATTTTGCTTTTGTTCAGTCATTTCAGTAATTACATGTAATCATGGGACAGGTTAAACAAGCGTATCGTCTTGTTAGCTGGACGCATTGAAAATCAATCTACTGGCATTCCAGTTGAAGTTCCCCCTTGTTTCTCTGCTTCAGCCCACCTTCTAGCAGCAGTCTATTATAAGAATAAAAAGTTCTCTAAAGCTTACAATCTTAAAAGTTATGTCAGTCTGCTTATGTAGGTCCACTTTTTTGAATAGTAATATATCAGCAGAGTTTCTATGTAACAAAAACTCTTAAATTTAAAGTTTAAATGTATAAGTCCCAACTCTTGCTGCTTTACCATTGCTCACCTTTTTTTAGCCATTCTCTCGGCTCAATCTCGCCCTGCAGACACGAGGGAAACAACTCATCATCGTGCTCATGAATGCCTTGAACGTGATTCAGAAGCGACTTCCACTTTGGAACGATTAGTTCCTTGTTTCCATGGCTAGAAGCTGCTGCCCAGTACATATGGTTCGTAATAGATTTTATCCATGGTAGCAGCTCCTTGCAGTCGCTTTGCTTTGCTGCAGTCTGCAGCTTCTTGTTGACCCCTGAAATGCACATTTAAAACAGACAATGTGACCATTTATTTGTATAAAGTCGCCGCAAGTAAGCCTGCGTCAATCGTTTACAGAATTCATTAGGGTACCTTTTGCCATATGCCACACATCATACTCGTGTTTGGTTTCTTCCTTGTGTTTTTGCATGAAACACTTCACTTGAGCATGGCGGTCCGTGACAAGAACGGACACTTCAACACTGTTGTGGTCCAAGAAATCAAGGGCACGCTGTAGCCCAGCCAGCTCCATGCGACAGCTGCCGCCAACCTCATTGGACTGCAAATTCAATACGCACTTTTGTGATAAACACTTCAGAAAGTAAACAACATGAACTTGTTAAAATGTCATAGTAAAGTCATAACACACCTGCACGACCTCAAAGTGCAGTATCTTGTTTCTCTCTACATCCAGCAATGAATATGTCCCAAACTTCGCGCTATAACCGGGCGAGTCTGCTCGCCCATCCCCAGCAAGCTTCACTTTTCTCTTCTGAGCATCTAAAAGCAAAAGCTCCCTGCTCATCTTGATATACCTGAAAAATTTCAGCGCAATGAGTGCCTCTTCTAAAAGCAAAAAAAATAATCCTCAACTGATTTGCTTACTTTGCCAATGGCGGGCCACAGGTGTACGCGCTGGATGGAGAAAAACGTCCGCTCACTCACAACTTGTACTCCCATCATCGAAAGCATTCTGATTGAAACTGTCGGGTTGTTTCCCGAAAACAGCACTGCTGCACAAAGTTGCAAGTTGAGCACTGGCTGCTGTCTTTCCACATCTTGGTTGCGCCAGCAGAATGCATGGCCTGACCGGCACTGGCCATTAGCCTCCACCAACGTTCCCTCACACGTGAAGGTCACTGCACGAGGAGCAAGGCAGATGCTGCACACAATCAGAAGGTCACGCAGACACTTTTCTTGAACGAAGAAAATTCTTCTTTCTTGGCCAGATGTTTGCGTTTCGGGTAGTTCTTCTGGCCTGAGAAAAAAAATGGAACATATTTTGATTACTTTCCAAATATATGTCCTGGACATATGTCCTGGCAAATCCATGCATCCTTCTTTATGTAATTCTAGTATGCAAAACTACGTAACATAGCTTTGCAGAACGTACAGTTCATCAAGGTCATCCAAAGGGGTGTAATCAGGATCATCATCTGGGTCGTTACAAAAGAGGTCATCTGGAATTATGTCCTCACACTCCTCTTCCTGTATGCTCATATTGACCTGTGTACTTGTATCTGTCATGACTGGTCCACCAACCTGTATACCTGAGAAATCAAACAAAATATGCAGCCCCACTGATCCACTATGAACTATGAAGCATGTCAGCAAAGTGTAGAGCTAGAATCATGTGCGGAAATCGAAATATTCTAGACCTGTGACCTTTAAGTGCAAAATGCATTGTGTTACAAGCACAGCCAATTCGATTCACAGGAACGTACCTATTGAAATGGTTTGAGGCTTTGCTTGGGTGGAGTGTGAAGCTGTGCTTTTCTTTATATCTGCCTGCACACCCTTGTTGCGTGTTGTTCGCTGCACAGTTGTTTGTACGCACTGGTCAGAAGTTTGGAGATTGGAATTGCTCACTCGTTGTATCTCCTGTGGATGATCATCTGGGCAACCATCAAGTGTTGCGTCCACTGAAACAGTGAGCAGAAAAAATATTTTGAAACATATGCAGAACGACTCAGCCCATATAATTTTGTATGGAACAGTTGGCTGGTACGTACCTGCTGGATTATCAGGTGAAGCGTTCTGACTTGAACTGGGGCCTGGCATTTCCATTTCTTCATGTTCACTGCCCAGCAATTCTGCAAGAATCTGTAAGAACGCAATATGTGTTCATTCTGGTGCTCAGTATGCCAAAGCTAGACTTGAGAAGGCTTTCACATAAGAACAGATACATACAAAGCAAGACATATGCCTGAACATTCGTGAAATAATAATCTGTGATACTATTTTGCAGTCCCGCATTTCTTTTTTTTTCTGTGCAGTGTGATAAAAATACCATCACCTTAATTTCAATATACTTATATGTAGCCCGCCTGCATAAATAAATCTCAGCACTACTGCCATGACGAGCCTCATTCAGCAGTGTAGATTGTGAGCAGCAAAACTGTTGTACAGGCCGAGATCCTAATAAGAAAGCTAGGGACATGAACACTTGAGGTGCCAGCGGTACGTTTCCTGACATCTGTCATAAAATATCCGCATTCGGAAGTATTTACTGTTATCAAACATGTCACACAGGCAATGATCGAAATCAAGAACGCCTTTATTTAGGTCAAGCGCTGCTACGCGGAAACCTTGGACTACGATTTTGCTTGATCTGATGGCATTCGGCAGTGATCGAATGACACGGTAGCGATTATAGTTGTAGTCTGCATCATCGTATGAGTGATTGTCGTATAGTATAGCAGCGATGATTCGTGATTTTGATCGATAAATATCACCCCTCTCGGAATCTAACGAGAACGCCCGTGTGACACGGTCACTTTCGTTGGCGATCAAGACTGCCTCTGATACGTATTTAAATTTTAAGGCGCGATCGCGAGCTGCCGCTGCTACAGGGAGATGGCCGCCCACTGGGTCCCAGATAGAGCAAAACTCCAAAGGACGGCATCTGCGCGACGGCTCGCGATCCGCGCGTTCCCTAGAGATTCAATGTGAGCGTCGCCGCCGCAGAAGCGAGGCAGCACTGCGACCTGAGCACGGCTGCGGCAAGCGCGGGCTCGCCAACAAACTCCGCGCTGCTATGGCACATAGGTAGTTTCACAGCCTTACCTCAGTTTTTCTTCTTTTCGCGAAGGCAAGTCGTGGTGGTGGCGACGGCGCCCTCAGGTGCGGAAACACAGAAGGAACCGCGTCGCTGTTCAGTCGCACACACTTGATCGTCAGTCCCAACGACTGCATCAGAGACGGGCTTCGTACGTAGTCGCTGTCACGGAAGTGTTTGGAGCACAGCACACTTGATCTCGTAGGTCTAAAGTATTTTTCTTTTAACTGCGGTGACCCATTTTGCAGCCATCTTCTGATCCCGAGGAAACTTATGAAAAGCGACCTCATCGCGACCGTAAGTGCTGCGGCAGCCATACGCCACGCAGTAATTCGGCATCGCGAGTCCGCTTCAACCCCGCACAAACACAACTAGTGAATGCCGGAACGCGAAAATCTCCAATCGAAAGAACAGAACGCTGCAATGGCAAGAAATCCCTACGAACTGGCACAACTGATGCTTCGCTAGGCAGCAGATCGCAGCAGAAAGAAGGCACACACCGAAGCAAACAGGCACCGCGGCTCGGCGCGATCCCGATGCCGACGTCACCACCCCACGTGACTCTCTCCGCCCTGCGCTCCGCGCGCGCCGGGGGGGCGTTCCCTCGGCCAAAGTTTGCTCGCTTATAGCGCCGTTATTTAATCGAACATCGCGAAAAAAACCTTCGCAGGCATGTTGTAAGAGGTCATAGATACCGAATTTGCATTAAAATCGCGACTTCAAAACTGCTTCAGTGTCCCTTTAATGCGTATTGTATATTTCTTTCTTAAGTAAGTTATCCATAACAGAAGCGAATCACCTAGCTGTCGTCATCAATGTCACCGCCCCACCTTCCTTCATCTGACACCCTTTGTCGTCGTTCCCACAAAGTCCTTTTCCAGCGTGCATTAGGCGTCACTCAGGCGAACGAGTTCACTGGTAGTCATATCCGGGGCGGGAGACTCAAACTTTTCGAACTTCTAAAAAAATTTCCGTGTGTTTATATTATACCCGCGCACTTGCAAACGCACGCACGCACGCACGTACATAAGGTGTGGTTGAAGGAGGCGCCCACGAAAAAAATTTGACTGGGTGCCTTGTGTCCGCCCTTCTGCCTTTGATGTTCCATTTTATTGTTCTAAAATTAGGGCGCTCAGCTATGTGTTCCGGTGGTCCCCATCCTGACCCTTATTGATCAACTTCACCTCTATACCATTGTAGAGTAGTCGATGGTACTAATGCTTCTCTAACTAGAATCTTCTGCCCTTCTTTTTGGTTGTCTTTTACTATTAACTGGGCGACTCACCGGCAAGCTCCGTGATGGCGTTTCGTGATCGTGCCGTGCCGACCGAGTTGGTGGCCGTGCACCAGTCGAGTCCGGTGTCCTGCTCCCGGCGGCCACGCCGCACTTGCAGGAAGAAGAGGTGTCTTTCGGGCAGAACCATGCACGATGCCGAGTCGCACGCGCTCTTCCCGTCGTGGAACCACGCGATTCGCGGCGGAGCCTCGCCATCCGCGCTGCACCTCAGCCTCACCGTCTCGTGCTTGCGGACCACCACGTCCATCGTATGCTCCGTGATGCGCGTCCCGCGGCCTCCTCCAAATCCTGCTTGTCAGGATACTGCAGGAGCAGAGCAAGGTGAATAAGCATGTTTTGGGGCACTAGAACGGCGCAATTAAAGCAGGAAGTTAAGCGCAGGAGGAAGAACAGGAAAAGAAAGACGGAAGGACAGGGAGGTTAGCCAGTTCTCAGACCGCCTGGCTACCCTGTGCAGGGGAGAGGGGGGTAATGGGGAGCAAAATATGACAAAAACGAGATCTTATAAAAAAGAAAAAAAAAGAAGAGAACGATGATACCATAAATGACACTGCTTAAAGTCTGTCTCTAAGATCAGTTGTACGCTAGAAACGCAACAACGCCCTCAAAGCCTTCCCCTTTCCTCTGGCAATGGGCGATCGTCAAGTCTATCTAACACTTCTAAAAGTTATTTTCTTGGCGCACTGAAGCAAGGACAACCATTGAGAAGATATTGGAATGTGAACTTGTTATGCTTCACTAGGCGATAATACGATATAGCAACGCATCACTTTATTCCGCGCACAAATACATGCGCACGCGCACACAAGTGGTATACGTATTCCAAGCCACTACAAGCAGAAATGCTGAATATCCGCTGTGGTAGTTTTGCGGCGAAGGTTTCGAGCTGCTACGCATAAAGCCGCTGGCTTGATTGCTGGTGAGAACGCCAGTTTTGCCGAATTGTGCGACCTCATGTGGTCAAAATTAAGCCCAGAACCACGACCTGCCTCATGATAATATCGGGGTGCACGGAAGAGGATAATCCTACATTTTTTAACGGCTGAATCTAATGCTATAAGTAGATCGTTTCTGCCAGGTCGATACCAATTAGTTCATGATTTTTAACTGTAATGGTTAACGCCTAAAGACGAACAGTTTACATACGAAATAAAAAAGGCAGAGGCATCCGCAACACGTCGCGATTTATTATGGCAGCGACGTCAGCCTTCCCTGAATGTTTTTCTATCTGTTCATAGCTTAAACATTTAAAACCACAAGAATTCCACGGCAAGGTGTGCCACAATTTGACTCACGAATCTAAATTCTACGCGAGTCATCACAAAAATAAAAAAGGAAAGAATAACGAAACTTATATGTCGCCTTTCCTGCCCCATACGTCGATTGCGTTCATAGCGACGTGCTTTCGGACGTGTATTCCCGTGAAGCCTTGCCTGGGGCGTCACTCTGACTCTTCGTGCCCTCTCTTCTGTACCAAACGCGTTCAGCACACACTGAAAGCGGACCGGTGGGCACGCTGGCTGTGGTACAACAGCACGCAGACGAGGGATGCCTAGACGAGAAAGTCGTAGCTTGGAATATTCTGCATTCGCCGATGCAGAATTCATGCATGCAGTTGCTCATGCAGCACATGGAATATTGCAGTCAGTAGCGCGCTGGAGGCGCCGCTGGGCACTGCGGTAAAATCCCGAAGCTTTATTTGTTTCCAAAGCTCTCGGGAAACTCAGAATCATGTAGTGATGCAGTGAGCTTACCCGTAAAGCGCGAGTATCTGTTTGCTTGGTGTTCGTCGAAATGAAGGTGAGCGGTGCTGCGCGCTCAAGTGCTTGCTGCAGGCACTGCTACGATCACACGGGCGAATATGACGATGATGGCGATGATAGGCTGCGCGTAATATCCGGTGGCACGGTGCTCACTCGAGTATTCCAGGGCTTCGAATGTGGTTCGTCGGTAGGCAATATCGAAAGCGGACCTCCGCGAACTTGAAAGGCGCTTGCGCATGGGAGACGTGAGAGCCTTGCGACGCATTTTCTTCTGTGTTCGAATTGACTGCTCGCTTACTTTTCACTTGTTTACCTCCTCGCGTAAGCCCTTGAGCAACATCTTCGCCTCTCAGTTTGTGGTCACCCGCGCGACTTTAGTGGCAAATAACTTTGAAGTAGGCTCGACGTGACTGCGCTGAAAGTGTTTTATCAATTCGATTGCTAGGAAAACCCGAATGGGTTTTCTGTTCGTATTCTGTAGCACTTGGTTTTACAAGAATTCTGGAGTCGCATCTTTATGTGCATATGCAACGCATAAGCAGAAGGGTGGCAGTTCCCGTGCGCACAGTTCCCGCACACCCGGAAAAGAAAGTTCTGAAAGACTACACAGCGGTTGCCGATTGATAATGTTTTTTTTTTCAGAAAATGTGAAACGAGCGGCTGGCGACAAAAGCGAGGTCGCTGTCGCCAGTAGAGAGACACATTTTGCGTTTCGTTCCACGATTTCTAGATGCGACACTTGTCACCGGAAAGGAAGCATGCAGTGTCGAAATGATTCGAGACACGTCACGCGAATATAAGGTTAAATATGTCTGGTGGAATACGTTATCGCTGTTTTCCTTTTTCTCTTTTCGAAAACGGCGTCGATTGCGCAAGGAGAGTGTTTTTTTTTTGTATTCGTAGCATGATTAACAAGCACATGAGCGTCACTGCACATAACATTTCCCCTGTCGATGGTCGCACAACTGCTCCCAGAGAGCCCCTTCCAAGAGCGTTAGCAAAGCACGACCACCAGCCCCCCTTCAGAGTAGCCAACCGTAGCAGCATCAAAAGGTATGGTAACTTCACTCGCACTACGAAAGTTGTCACGAATAACCGACCTCGTTGAACTACTATGACATTCCATGATATTGCGAGTCATCTTTTAACCTGCCAAGCCCATTTCTATTTTTCTCTGCTTATTCTTTCTTAACTGTCTGTCTACCAGTAACTTTTCCCCAGTGCAGGGAAGCAAATTGGACATTTATCGTCCGCCTATCCTCCTCGCCTTTGTCCCCCACGCTCTACCTCAAGTGATCGTGCAGAAAAAGAAGTATATTCTCGTTTTTTGTGCAATCGCGCTTCATAATTGCAGTAAAAGACGGGCTCGTGATATACACTGTTTGCTACCATGGAACGTTGTCCAAGCACGTATAGTAGTACAAACTTGGAAATGTAAATGAGTGCGTGCATTAAAACGAGAGAGTCAATTCTGAGACATATTTGTGTTTTAGCACCGCGTAAGCGAAGTGTTCTTTTTTTTCTTGGCGTGCAAGAAAGTTGCGGGCTAGTAAAGAAAGAAAAAAACTTCCCCGTCTCCCGCTAAAGGGAACCATGTGTGGATGCGAAGCAGCGGGGGAGGTGGTTAGCTTGAGCAGGAGAAACGTCGCCGCTCTTGTTTCGCGGCAGCAGCCCGGGCGCTGCACAGCAGAGAGAATGAGGCCCGCTCCGTCATTTTTATACCGCGGAACTACCGCGGTGCCCCCCAGCGGAGTATGCAGCTGTCGCACCACCTGTCGCGCGCCGCTCCGTAGAGGATTCCAAGAGGAGAGAACGGGGGGCAACCGTAGGAGAGGAGAGAGAGGGGGACGCGGGAGCCGCTCCGTCGAGTAGAGGAAGGGGGTGAGCGTAGAAGAGAGCGGGAGAGGACGCGCATGCGCTGTGGGGATGTCGGACGCAGGCGCCGCTCCGTAGAGTAGAGGATTCCTACAGCAGAGAAAGGGAGTGAGCGTAGGAGAGAGGTGGAGAGGACGCGCATGCGCTGTGGGACGCGGGCGCCGCTCCGTAGAGTAGACGAATCCTAGAGTAGAGAAAGGGGGTGAGCGTAGGAGAGGAGAGATAAGGGGAGGGGGCGCACATCCGCTGTCGGGTTGTGGGACGCGGGGGCCGCTCCGTAGAGTAGAGGATTCCTAGAGAAGAGAAAGGGGGGTGAGCTTAGGAAAGAGTGGGGGAGGGGATGCGCACGCGCTGTGGGGGGTGTAGGACGCGAGACGCGGGCGCCGCTCCGTCGAGTAGAGTATTCCTAGAGGAGAGAAAGGGGGGTGAGCGTAGGAGAGGAGAGAAGACACGCGTGCGCTGTGGTGGTGTGAGACGCGGGAAGGAGAGAGGGACTAAGCCTCCCCCCCAAAACATGCAAGCAAGATCGAGGAATGGAGTCAACCTGGGCGACACACACCATCTGCCTAGCCATCGCTAAGCAGCCTCTCTGTGCTCTCGGCCATGACTCTGGTGACTGTAGTGGTGGTTGACGGCCTTATATTGTACTACAGTGTTCTGGTTCGCATAGTGGGTGCTTCCCTACTTCATGAGAGTGGCCGGACGCGGGACGCGGGACGGACGCGGGACGGACGCGGGAGGGACGGACATAGCCCCCAAGCATAAGATGCTTCGCATCTAAAAAATTCCCCATCTCCCGCTAAAGGGAACCATGTGTGGATGCGAAGCAGCGGGGAGATAATTTAGCTTGAGCGGGAGGAACGTCGCCGCTCTCATTTCACGGCAGCGGTCCGGGCGCTCATCGCGGCGCTACACAGGAGAGATAATGAGGCGCGCGCGCTCCGTCATTTTCATACCGCGGAACTACCGTGGCGTCCCCAGCGGAGTATGCAGCTTCCACACCACCTGTCGTGCGCGCCGCTCCGTAGAGGATTCCTAGAGGAAAGGAAGGGGGGCACCGTAGGAGAGGAGAGAGAGGGGGGAGGGGACGTGCATGCGATGTGGGGATGCGGGACGCGGGCGCCGCTCCGTAGAGTAGATGATTCCTAGAGTATAGAAACGGGGTGAGCGTAGGAGAGGGGACGCGCACTCGCTGAGGGGGGATGTGGGACGCGGGGGCCACTGCGTAGAGTAGAGGATTCCTAGAGGAGAGAAAGGGAGGGGGTGAGCGTAGGAGACAGAGGAGGAGGGGACGCGCATGGGCTGCGGTGGTGTGGGACGCGGGAAGGAGGGACGGACTAAGCCCCCCTCCAAACACATGCAAGCAAGATCAAGGAATGGGGTCAACCTGGGCGACAGACACCACCTGCCTAGCCATTGCTGAGCAGCCTCTCTGTGCTCTCGGCCATGACTCAAGGAATGGGGTCAACCTGGGCGACAGACACCACCTGCCTAGCCATTACTAAGCAGCCTCTCTGTGCTCTCGGCCATGACTCTGATGACTGTGGTAGGGTTGACGGCCTTCGTATTACCGCAGTGTTCTGGTTCGCATAATGGGTGCTTCCCTACTTCATGAAAGTGGCCGGATGCGGGACGCGGGACGCGGGAGGGACGCGGGACGGACATAGCCCCCGAGCATAAGATGCTTCGCATCTAAAAAAAAAAAAAGAAAGCCATGGCAGTGGTGTTAATCCATCACCCGCTCTCTTCCCGCATGCTTCTCCCGTGGTACTGAGCAGCACCGCGATGTGTCTCTAACAAGGAAACGCACAGCTCAGACCTTTGACAAAGCGAAACCGGAGGTGGGAAGCTCGGAAAGGGTCAGTCGAAGAGGACGCCTGCTCCATTTATGTTCATTTGAGGATTCGCCTTACCCGCCGAGCCAGCGACTTTCCCCTTGGAAGCCAGCAGGGAACCGACCGACAGGAAGAAACTCCTCCCCACCGTATGTCTCTTTCTTTGCCTGCCCCCCCTCATTCCCCCCCCACCCTTTTCTTTAGATGCGAAGCATCTTATGCTCGGGGCTATGTCCGTCCGGCGTCTCCCGTCCCCCCGTCCCGCGTCCGGTCACTTTCATGAAGTAGGGAAGCACCCATTATGCGAACCAGAACACTGTAGTAATATGAAGGCCGTCAACCCTATCACAGTCATCAGAGTCCTGGCCGAAAGCACAGAGAGGCTGCTTAGCAGTGGCTAGGCAGGTGGTGTCTGCCGCCCAGGTTGAACCCATTCCTTGATCTTGCTTGCATGTGTTTGAAGGGGCTTAGTCCGTCCCTCCGGGACGGACTAAGCGGCAGGCACGACAGGTGCTGTGACAGCTGCATAGTCCGCTGGGGGGCGCCACGGTAGTTCCGCGGTATGAAAATGACGCGGCGCGCGCGCCTCATTCTCTCTCCTGTGCAGCGCGGCGATGAGCGCCCGGACCGCTGCCGTGAAATGAGAGCGGCGACGTTCCTCCCGCTCAAGCTAATTATCTCCCCGCTGCTTCGCATCCACACATGGTTCCCTTTAGCGGGAGATGGGGAATTTTTTCTTGCCCGTGAAGTGGAGCTGAAACTAGCCTTAGGGCATCGAAGGAGCCTGCGCGCGGTTGATCCGTAGGCCGTCAGCAGCAGTGCGCTGTGCGCGCTACGCCTAAACGAACGTGGTGGCAGCTCAGCGCTTCTCGCGAACAGCGAGACGCCGCTGTTCGAACACGAGCACGGCTCGAAGAAACCGGCCAATTAGTGAACGCATACGTGCTTTGTGGTGGAGCCGCGCGGCGGAGCTCTGCAATGCTCCCATTTAGGAAGCGATGCAAAGAGGTACAGGTACGAACGTCGCGGAAGAGCGTTGAGGAGAAAACGAGCCCAGCGACTGAAAGACGAAACCGATATTCGAAGGCTGCGACCACATCTATACATTTGTAGAGACGAAGTCGACTGGAAGCCGGTGTCGACTGAACGAACCTCGGGCCCCGAGGGCAGATTTAATGAAGGGAACACATTCGGAAAACGCGCATAGCCTTCAGGCTTCCATTAGATGGCGCTGCGCTTACTCTGGGTAGTTTTATTTGTTCTTTTGTTCTTTGCCCGCTTTCATGTGAGTTATTCGCGTAGAACTACGTCGATATATGTGTCAGTGCTACAATGAGTTCAGTGTGCGGGGAAGACAGTATGAGCAGCGTGAAGCATAGATCCAGTACAATGCGGAACACACAAGACCGCGAAAGAATAAAAAAAAATCTTTCACTCTTTTCGCAGAGAAGCATATAATAACTGAAGAGATGCTTGTTGGCAGCAGTAAAGCTATTTCGTTCAAAGTAGAACAGATTCGCATTGACCTGAAATTCTATTTGAATGAAGTGATGCGGTGTAAGGTTTTGAAATTCACGTTAATCGCGCAGTCGCACGTTATTCACGCAAATACTGACAAAATAAGAGCTTTGCTTGAAGCACAATCAGGAAACGAATTTCCGTATATTCACGATAATAATGAGCAGTGAGGGCTGTCTTTGTCACGTACTCGAAACAATGCATCCAGGTACATGCCGGCATCGCCTCAAGTCTGAGCGCATACTCTGCATGTAACAAGTAAATGCTACGTCCATCTTGAAGGCGCTGGATGGAATAATTCATAAATTGTGTTGCTATACTTTCAGCTTTTGCAACGTGTACGATTCCTGCTTCTTGGACGTAAGACAATTCAGAGAAGAGCGTAGAACGCGTTCTCTGAAGCACTGTTCAAAGTTAGAAGGGCACCCGCCATGCTGGTCTAGTGGTTATGGTGCTCGACTGCTGACCCGAAGGTCGCGGGATCAAATACCGGCCGCGGTGGCCGCATTTTCGATGGGGGCGAAAATGCTTGAGGCCCGTGTATGTATACATTTAGGTTCACCTTAAAGAACCCCAGGTGGTCGAAATTTGCACAGACCTCCACTACGGCGTCTCTCATAATCATATGAAGGTTTGGCGTGTTAAACCCCTGCAATAATTAGTCTGGTTTTTACATAGTTAGAAGAGCGTGCACCTCCTATTGAGGATTGCTACGCCGAATACCTAGAAGTCCACGCGCGGTTGATATCATTAATGTGTGCTACACACACACGCCATTCAACAGAATGGCAACTCCGTCAGTTGGAAGCGCACTGGAAGTTCTGGGCACCTTGGAACCAGCCCGCGCAATTATGTTAAAGGAACCCTGCAACACTGCACAATGAGCGCTGCCTGAATGTCAGGTTGCAAGAGCACAGTTTGAAGGTCCAGAAAAGAAACGATGGTTTCCTTGCCCAGCACTGCGCTCAGTGTGGATGCACTCCTGCGTTTGACCAAACCGCGTTCCTGGCTAAACATGGAAATGATAAAACCAGGGTGATCATAGAGGCCTCGTTCATTGCCAAGGGCAACTGCGTCAGCAAACCTTCGGTTGCCTTGACCCAGAAGGAACTAGCCTTTTTGGATGCGTAGTACCGGTGCACTCCTTTGTTTGGTATTTGGTCTGCGCGCGTGTTTATCGTGCATTTGTTAGGTTCCGATAAAAATCTTTTCTGCTTGACCTGGTGAAGTTAGTATGCGATTGTCGTGGCACTCACGTGATGTGTTTTGGAGACTTATATTGCATGTACGTTTTTATTAAACCTGAGTTGGAAGTCAGCGCTTGTCTTAGTAGTTCCTTTTCTCGTCCTTTGTTCGTCTTGCGCTGTGTATTATTAATGGATCACCAACTTGCCCAAACCGAAACCTTGCCACCATTGACAGCGACGATGTCATGTGGTGACGTTATCATGATACTGACGTCAGGACGAGTGCACAGATTTCGGCAATCTGCGACGTCACGATGCGCAACTACGTAGCTTAACTGATGACGTGATGCGAAATTTTGCCGAGTTACCGCGATGTACCACCAGGTCTCGCAAGATCTCGCAGTGCCTCAGCAGGTCTCGCGATGTATCGTCAGGTCTGCGCGAATCTTGTAAAGTCTCTTGACTCATCAGATATGTAGGGGTTTCCAATGAAGAAGAACACTGCGATTAGAGAAAAAAATTAAAACGGGCACTTTGTACATTCCAAAGTGTGTTCGGTGAAAGCTTTTGGCCATTCGAGTGACTATGTCATGTCTTTTTTTCTTTTACACTCTCAGTGAGATGGCACACAAACGGAATGTGTGCGTGTTTTCTTTTTTATTTTTTTTACCGCGAATCGCAGCGACACGCGAGACTAATCTGCCTCCGTTCGCATGCGTTCGTATTTTCTCGCACTTTGCGCATCGTGCAGACGCCATGCGCGTTCCAGCGCTTAAGTTGACGGACACGTTGTAAATTCCAAAGTGTGTTCTGCGAACGCCTGTGCCCATTGAGACGGGGTCGGTCAGAAGAGAACGCGATGCGCGTGTCTCCCTCTTTGCATGATTCCAAACGCTTGGCACAGCGACGCTATGCAAGCAAAGCGCGAGCGCTGTAGAGTCCGCCGCGACCGGCGTCCGCTTGCGCGCCTCGGCGGCCACCTAGCACCGTGCCAGGGCTCGGACGGACACAGACTGGCGGACGGACGGATGGACGTGAGCATGAGACATCAAAGGCTTTCGCCTTAAAATGCGGGAAGTTTGCACTAAGTCGTGCAAAGCTTGGCACAACCAAGCACGGGCCCGTCGTCGCTCCCTGGTCAAATCATTTCTCTAGTCCTCGATAATTCTATATAGAGCTGGGCGGCCTCTTTTTTTTTTTTTTTTTTGCTCTTTAGTTTTCTTTCTTTCACCGTTTCTTTCTTTCTTTCTTTCTTTCTTTCTTTCTTTCTTTCTTTCTTTCTTTCTTTCTTTCTTTCTTTCTTTCTTTCTTTCCGTTCTCCTCTTTCCCTTTCTCTCTTTCTATTAGTCTCTTTCTCATCCTTTATATGCTATGTCTTACTCTCTCCCCTCTTCCTTTCCATTGTCCTCCTCCACACTTCCCTTTTCCACACTCTTGCTATGCGATAGTATACAAGGCGTTGTTTTGTCAGCGTGTCTGGACAGTCGAGTTCAGACAAGCGCTTTTGGATCGTGGTAAGCGGGTTTGAATCCCGCCACCTCATGAGGAAATATTTTTCACCAACATTTTCCCTTTCTTTCTGTCTCTCTGTTCCTTTCTTTCTTTCTTTCCTTATTCACCCTACTCGTCACCCTCACATCTCCCATTCGCTTTGTGCTGCCCCCCTTGCTCTACGCTGGACAAATCGGTGCATGTTTTCTGGGAGCAAAGCGCATAAAAAGGACAAAGAGAGTCCGTGCTGGTTCATGATGACGATAATTTTGGGTGAGGAAATTATACGCCAAGCTAGGACAGCTTCTCTGTTGTCCAGAGAAGACGTCTGGGAAGCTTCACTTTAAGAGCGTGGTAAGCTGTCTCTAACATATATTCGGATAAGACCATAATGGCGACTCCAAGGAAAGGACTTCATCAACGCTTGCAGAGGAGTCATGGAGGAGCAAGGATTTTCTTAATTGAAACCAAAGTCAATCAGTGGCCACGTTCAGACGCCATTCTACAGAGACCACAAAAATGTGATAGGTAGACTGGTTGATTTCGTCAGCATTTCGCGCATGACCATGATTCGATTTCATTGCTCTGAAAGTACATACGAGACACTTGAGCCGCTGCATATGAATTTTATTTGGCATTGGTAATGTTTCAGACAGAAAGATAATATCTATACAATCGACTTGTACATTTCGGCAAATTCTGCAATCTCAAGACGGTACGAGGACCCCGTACCAGAGGTATTTCAGGCCTTCCAGATTCGCTCTTAGCGTGAGTCGGTTTGGCCTGCCCTTTTCCAGGTCCGAGCAACGCTTCAAGAGGAGATTGCCGAAAACGAAACTGTGTTCGTTGCCTCCGAAGTTGTCCGCTGTGCACCAGTAGACAATCTCGGATGCGTGGACTATCACTTTTTAAATGCGAATGCATTTCATAGTCAGGGCTATGTCAGGCATCCGGCGTTGTCGGCGTTGTCCGGCGTTGTCCGGCGTTGTCCGGCGTTGTCCGGCGTTGTCCAGCGTTGTCCAGCGTTGTCCGCGGAGGAGGAGGAGGACAGGTTGAGGAGGTAAGCGCCGGCAGGTGTTAGATGTGAAGCATCTTATCCGGTGGTGGTGGTGGGCGGCGTGACCACCCATACTGCGCATGCGCAAGCCCTTTAAAAAAATATAAATAAAAAACCTCCTCTCTCCCCCCTCTCTCCTCTAGGCATCCCTCCCCGCGGCAACCGCACCCTCACTGCGCATGCGCCTCCCCTCCTCTCTCCCCTCCTACGCTCCCCCCCTCTCTCTCCTCTAGGCATCCCTCCCCCGCACTCCCACTGCGCATGCGCGTCCCCCTCTCTCTCCTCTAATACGCTCCCCCCCTCCCTCCTCTAGGCATCCCTGCCCACAGCGTCCACACCCCCACTGCGCATGCGCGTCCACCCCCTCTCTCTCCTCTCCTACGCTACCCCCCTCTCTCGCCTCGCGACGCCGACGCAGGCAGCATCTGCTAGCGAGTTTCTTGGTTGAAAAAACCGACTGCTCGCGCTGCACAACCGTTCACTGTCCATCCCGTATATATGGCAATGGATCTTGACCTCCAAGGTGGTGCCGGTGGGAGATTTCTCGTGTGCGTTGTTGAACAATAAAAATTCGCAGCGTGCGCGTTAACTAAAAGCCGACTGCGGGTCTCTGTGTCCAGTCGGAGTCTTCTGTCTCTCATAGCCCATTAGCAGCGATTGTCATGTTCCAGTAGGAAACACCGCTCCATCGCTGCGTGCTTTACGCATCTCCAGTTTTAAATGCGAATGCATTTCAAGTGCGTGCGGGCGCTCGCATCGCGGGAGCTCGGCGGAGCTATATATGAAAAAAAAATTTAAAAAAATTAAAAAAAAAGGAAAAAAGAACAAAAAGAAGAAAAAAAGTAAATAAAAAAAAGAAGAAAAAACACAACAAAAGCAAAAAAAAAAAAAAACAGGCGCTGCGCCGTGCTCCCGACCGGGCTGCAGAAATTAGCCGCCATTTCCTTCTTCGAACCACAACCACCATATATAAATGGAGTGAAGCGCGCGCGAAATGCATTCGCATTTCCTCACGATTCCCTTCGGGGAGGTGGGGGGCATTTTTTTATGAGGAAAGTCTTTAGTGTGTGAAGGGGTTTATTGATTGTTCAAAGCCGTTACGGTCGCTAGCGTCGAGGCAGCGTGAAGAACCGTCCAGAGGCACAGCAGCGATCCGAAACACGAGCCGAGCGAACCGAGCGTTGGTGATGCTGCTGGATGAAGGCGCATCTTCTTCTTCACAATCGCCCCCACTGAAAAAGGAGCCATCCTGGCGACCTAAGAAGTTTCAGATAGAGGCTCATGGTATGGCTTGAGGCGGGAAACGTGGACGATGTCACGTCCAGGCCGGCGCATGTCATCCGATCGAGAAACTGACTCGATGAGAAAAATTAACCGGAGAGGTTTTCTTCAAGACGGTGTAAGGCCCCTCATACCTTGGAACAAGCTTCGAGGAGAGCCCTGAAGTTTCGTATGGGACAGATAGCCATACAAGAGACCCTGGGACATAGCTAGGATCTGGAACCGAGATGCTGCGGTTTTCATTCTGGCGTTGCTGCTCTTGCGATGTAAACGTGCGAGCGTGCTGGCGGCACTCTTCGGCTTGTCGAGCAGCTTCGGAGACAGGTGGACACTCGGAAGCATCAGGACGGTAGGGAAGCAGAGTGTCCATAATATGGGGGAGGCTCGCGTCCGCAGGAGATAAAAAGGCGAAAATCCCGTAGTTGTTTGTATCGCGGTTTTGTATGCGAATGTTACATAGGGGAGAACACGATCCCAGTTGCTATGGTCCGATGCCACGTACATCGAGAGCATATCACCCAGCGTTCGATTAAACCGTTCCGTGGGCCCGTTAGTCTCGAGTGGTATGCTGTAGTTCTCCGATGAATGACGTGGCACTCCGAAAGCAGAGCTTCGACGACATCGGAGAGAAAAGCGCGGTCTCTGTCACTTAGGAGCTCTCGAGGTGCGCCATGTCGAAGGATACAGCGACGTAAAATGAAAGAGGCGACATCCCGAGCGGTTGCGCTCGGCAAAAGCGGCAGTTTCGGCGTAGCGCGTCAGGTGGTCGACAGCAACTATAATCCACCGATTGCCATCTGGTGTCATTGGAAGGGGGGCCGTAGAGGCCAACGCCGACGCGACCAAATGGCTTGGCAGGGCATGGAAGCGGCTGCAGTGCGCCAGTGGCACGTAAAGGTGTTGACTTGCGTCTCTGGCAGTCAGGACAGCACTGCACAAATTTCCGCACGAAATTATACATGCCGCGCCAGTAATAGCGATGGCGAAGGCATTCGTATGTCTTAAACACCCCGGCGTGGCCACATTGAGGATCGTCGTGAAGAGAGGCGCACACTTGCGATCGCAAGCTGCGTCGAATGACCAGCAGCCACCGGCGGCCATCGGCAGCGTAGTGCGGCGATGAAGCAGTTGATCGCGGATGGTGAAATGAAAAGCTTGACGTCGGAGGGACCGAGGTACAGGAAGGGCGGATGTACCTGATAGATGATCAAGAAGAGATGCGATCCAAGGGTCACGACGTTGTTCGGTGGCTATCGAGTCGAGCTCGAGCGATGACAAGGGGTGGACGCGAGTGGTTCCGCACGCCGGTTCTGGAGGTAAAGGGGTGCGGGAGAGGGCGTCAGCGTCAGAGTGCTTGCGTCCGCAGCGGTATACGACGCGAATGTCGTACTCCTGGATGCGGAGGGCCCATCGCGCTAGGCGGCCAGAAGGGTCTTTTAACGTGGCGAGCCAGCAAAGCGCGTGGTGATCAGTTACAAGATCCAAAGGGCGGCCGTACAAGTAGTGCCGGAACTTTCCACGCGCCCACACCAGAGCCAAACACTCTTTTTCAGTCATGCTGTAATTAGTTTCGGCTTTCGTCAGCGTGCGACTACCGTAGGCTACGACGTATTCTGAATAGCCGGGCTTTCGTTGAGCGAGGACAGCGCCAAGCCCGACGCCGCTGGCGTCTGTGTGTACTTCGGTAGGAGCCGTCAGATCGAAGTGGCGAAGTATAGGTGGGGAGGTGAGCAGACGGCGCAGCGTAGTGAAGGCGACGTCACATGAAGGAACCAGGAGGAGAGGTTCACGTCGCCGCGAAGAGGCTGCGTTAACGGTATAGTGAACTAGAACATTCTAGTGGCACGACCGCCAAGCCGCGCCGCCTCTTTTGGCGGTCGGAAACACCACGGACCGCCGCTAGGGTTTCTCTTGGCGCTGCTGCGCCTTTTCCTAGGCGCGAGCGCGCGACGGGAGCGCGGGAGTCACTCAGCGCGTTAGTTCGACGCGTCTAGCACGGCTGCCTGAATCCCGCATATCGCTTTGTCTGCAGCTACTCTACTGCACGTGAACCGGTGCACTCTGCTGCATTCTCTCGCAAGGACCGTGGTGGAGCAGCTGTCTATAGTTTGTCAGACATCCCGTACCAACAAACATGTAGCTCGCGAGCTCGCTCCCAGAGAGTGCGCCTGACCATGCATCGTGTGTCATATCTGCCAGCGATAATCGGCTTACATTTTATACAGCAGGTTATGTAGCGCGGAAGTGCATAATGAAGTTTGGGTGCGAAGAGTGCATGAAACTACTTCTAATGCAAAAGGAGTGGGCAGAAAGTCTCAACTATCGTGCACAGTTCACACGCATGAAATACAGTGGTGGCCTGCTGTATCCGTCCAGCTTGTTGTTCAAGTTCGTTCATGATTTAGAAAAAAAGCCTTCACAACGTGTTTAAATTTGCTAGAGCTGCACGTTATTAACGTGCAGCTGCATTAACGTACAGCTGCACGTTATTAACGTGCATACTGAGCATCCTTAGCGAAGTTAAGGCTGAACAAAAACATCTGAAAGCGCTGCACCAGAGTCGTAGTTTTTTACATGACTACTCGTCTGCACTTTCTAACTAAAAGCGTGAACGAAAATAATGCAAAAAAAAACGCGAAGCAGCCAAGCACCTAATGCCCAGTAGATGTTAAGTTCTTCACATGTCCATCTGTCGAGTGTTCTTCGTTCCGAATCTTCGAATAGTTTTGATAAAGTGTTTTAAATTAGAGAGATTGAATTTGTTATCTTGTAATCCTTTTTGGCATCTTTCAACCATCCGAATAAAGAGCTGCCCCTCCTTTCATTTTCTATGCTGAGCACTGTGTCTTGTGCCGTGACCTCCTATATAATAAGCCAGCACCACAATAACAGTGGAAACGCGCCGTAAGTGTGTGCAAGTGATGAGCAATCGTTGTGCAGCGAATGTTAATAGCGCAAGTGGTTTATATATATATATATATATATATATATATATACCAAGGGTAGATTGTTGGCCTTGTTGGTGTAACATGATCATAAAGTTTAGCGCGGCACTGAAGGGACGAGGACGGGACAGGGAGAACACACACAAACGCCTGTGTGTGTGATCCCTGTCCCGTGCTCGTCACTTCAGTGCCGCGCTTAACATTACAATCATGGTGTATATATATATAACGTCAAGGAAGCGCTAGGGAAGTCAAAGGCGAAAGTCACAGAACGGGAGGCGTCAAGCAGCCAAAATCCAGGCAAGCACAAGCTCCGTTCGCGTTGCTACCACTAGCGCTGTGGCTTGCTTTCTTGGCTGCTTCGTCGTCGTCTCACATTGTTCCCTACAATATATATATATTCTTGGTCGAAATATGTAACTACAAACCGCTGAGCCACGCAGTAACTAACCTGGTAATTTTACATTTGCATGAACCATGGAGCAAACACGCGCGTTCGATGTAGCCACAAGTGTAGCTCTGCAAGAGTACGCGACGGCCCGACAACGCCGCCGAAGCGGCCGAAGCTCCTAGGAAAAGTAGCAGCGGCGCCACCTCGCGGCATCCGTGTGAAAGGCTGACGCCGGAGCCCGGCCGGTCGCGCCACTAGAGTATATTCTAGTTCACTATAGTTAACGGTGACATGATGGATGCGAAATTGCGAACAAAACGCTGGAAGTACGAGCACAGGCCTACAAAACTGCGAAGTTCCTTCATGGTCGTCGGCTTGGAAAATTCCGCGACTGCACGAAGTTTTGCAGGGTCAGGTAATATGCCGTGTTTGGACAAGATGTGGCCTAAGACGACGAGCTCCCGTGCAGCAAAGCGGCATTTCTTGAGGTTAAGCTGAAGGCCAGCGTTTGTCAGACAAGTCAACACGTGCCTGAGGCGAAGCAAGTGCGTAGGGAAATCATGTGAAAAAACCACGACATCGTCGACGTAACAGAGGCACATAGACCACTTTAGGCCATGTAGCGTATTATCCATAAGTCGTTCAAACGTGTCAGGCGCGTTACAAAGCCCAAAGGGCATGACGTCAAAGTCGTATAGTCCATCAGGTGTTATAAATGCAGTTTTCTGGCGATCGGCTTCAGCCATTGGGACTTGCCAGTAGCCAGACCGCAAGTCCAGCGACGAGAATTCTGCTCCGTGAAGGGTGTCAATGGCGTCATCAATACGCGGCAAAGGATAGACGTCCTTGCGCGTTATCTTATTCAAACGACGGTAATCTACGCAAAACTGGATAGATCCGTCTTTATTACGCACCAGGACAATAGGAGATGCCCAGGGACTGCGAGATGGTCGAATAACGTCTCTGCGAAGCACGTCTTCGACTTGGTCGTTAATGACGCGGTGCTCTTCAGCGGAGACACGGTATGGTCGTTGACGCAGCGGCTGGTGTAGACCGGTGTCAACGTAATGTTGCACTTGCGACGTGCGGCCCAGTTGAGGTTGCGACACATCGAAAGAATTCCGGAACTCCAGAATTCCAGAAGATCAAGTAGGTCGGCGTGTTCGGCAGGGGTTAGGGTATCGGCGATGGCGCTAGAAAACATATCGCTGGACGACTCCCCGAGTGCAGACAGGGCAACTGGTTGGTAGCAATTGTCATCCGGGACGTCAATCAGAGACGAAGAGTCGAGATCTTCCACGCGGCCGAGACATTCGCCTGCAAGCAATGTGACAGGTGCGGAGAGCGGATTGAAGACGAATATATTGCTGTTGCCGGCGGCGATGTCAAGCGTTGCGAAAGGTAGCGGCAGAGCTCGACGACTCGTGAAGACATCGGACGGCGTGAAAAAGACTGTAGCATCGGTGTTGGCGTCACAGAAAACGGGAACAAGTGCGAAAGCGCCAGGCGGAATTTCGGTGTCCTCACGAACGAGCAACTTAGGCGGCTGATGAAGAGCGTCGAGTAATGGGGCGTCGCACAATGGTGAGAACTGAACTTCGGCGTGTCCGCAGTCGATGACGGCATTATGGCGGGATAGGAAGTCCCACCCGAGGATGACGTCATGCGAACAGGCAGAAATGACAATAAACTCAACGATGTACAGATTGCCTTCAATGAAAACTCTTGCGGTGCAGGCTGCGAGAGGCGTCACTTGCTGCGCTCTTGCGGTGTGGAGCGACAGTCCCGAAAGCGGCGTCGTTACCTTGCGTAATGAACGGCAGAGATGAGCGGCTATGACAGAAACGGCGGCGCCGGTGTTCACAAGTGCAAAAGTACGAACATTTTCAACAGTTATTGCGACCACGTTAGTAGGGGAGGAGTGAGGGCTTGCACAGGTCGAAGATGGCGCAGTTCTTGCCTCTTGAACTGCGGTGGTTAGTTTTTCTGGTCGGAGAGTCCGGGCCGGCGACGCATGGGGGAGGGCGATCGCCGACGATGAGATTGTGAACGCTGCGGCTGGAAGTCAGGGCGGTGAGTAGGGGCATAGGGATGGAATGATGGGCCAGGAACGTGTTGGGGGAAGGGCTGGCTGCCGGATTGCGACGTCCGGGCACACTCGCCGAATGCTTGGTGGCGACGGCGGCAATAGCGGGCGACGTGTGCGGTAGTGCCGCAGGCGTAGCAAATTGGTCTGTTATCTGGCGTTCTCCACGGATTGGCGATGGTCGGTGCTGCCCAAGATCCAGTATAAACACGTGGTTGCGTAGGCTGTGAGTTCGTGGTGTAAGATGGCTGCGGAAGCCTGCGCACAGCGTCCGCATACGTGAGGGGCGTGGCCACAGGCTGCACGGCTTGTAGATAGGCGACAGGAGCGGCCACAGGCTGCGCTGCACGCGTGTAGTGAAAGGGGCTGGATGGAGGCGGCTCGTGGTGCGCAAAAGGAACAGCGTGGGCAACCTCGTCCGAAATAACTGTGCAGAGCGGGGCGGGCAGACGGGTGGTGGGCTCGTAAGTTGGCGCGCAACTTCCTCACGGACGAAGTCTCGGACCTGCTGAAGCAAGGTCGAATGGTCAGGCATAGTGTCGAGACTGCACAGCGACTCGCCACTCCGGGGAGGCTGCCGAGTCAAGGCGCGTTGCTTCTTCAACTCGTCGTAGCTCTGACACAAGCTGACGACTTCGGAAACTGTGCGTGGATTCCTAGCCAAGAGCATTTGGAATGCGCCGTCGTCAATGCCTTTAAGGATTTGCTTGATCTTGTCAGCTTCGGGCATGGTGTCGTTGACACGTCTACAAAGGTCCACGACGTCCTCAATGTAGCTTGTGAAGCTTTCGCCTGTCTGCTGTGAGCGGACGCGTAAGCGCTGCTCTGCACGCTGCTTGTGGACAGCGGGTCGACTGAACACTTCTGAGGAGGACGTCTTGAAGACGGATCATGTGGGGATGTTTTGTTTGTGGTTGTTGTACCACATTTCGGCGACACCAGTTAGGTAAAAGATGACGTGGCCTAGCTTGTCGGGGTCATCCCACTTATTATGCGCGCTCACCAGTTCGTAGTGGTCAAGCCAGTGTTCCACGTCGGTCTCGTCTGCACCGCTGAAGACCTTTGGATCCCGCAGCCGAGGAATGCCGGTGCAGGTGACGGACTGGGGCGAAGGCGCCGGTGGGTTTGCGTTGTCAGTTATGATGGGCGGAAGCATCCGGCTTCGCAGCTCCAGGGTGTAGCGACGGGGATGTAGAGTACCCTCCACCAAATGTGAAGAGGTTTATTGATTGTTCAAGGACGTTACGGTCGCTAGCGTCGAGGCAGCGTGAAGAACCGTCCAGAGGCACAGCAGCGATCCGAAACACGAGCCGAGCGAGCCGAGCATTGGCGATGCTGCTGGATGAAGGCGCATCTTCTTCTTCACAAGTGGCTCATTCTAGCGGCGTCCCTTCGTCTGTGGCTGTGGCCTCCCGCCCTCACACTCTCTCAGCAATCACGTGATGGCACAGCGGTGCATAGCAACTGTTGCGCAGCCACACAGTTAAAAAAAGGACATGGCATAGTCAGTCGAATAGCCGGGGGGCTTTCGCTGAACACACTTTTGAATTTACGAAGTATCCTTCCTCGGGATAATTTTGCAAAGTTGCTACACCCAGTGCCACGCGCTTCGTTTTTTAAAGCCAGAAGTTCTAAAACCATGGCTATCGCCATGGCCTGACCTTTACTACTACTACTACTACTACTACTATTATTGCGATAGCAATTATATGGACACTCGCGGCTGGTTTTCGCCGTCGGCGTCGGCGTCCGCGTCATTTGCCGTATATGTATATGTATATATATAACCGGGCCCGCCCGTCGTTCGTGAGCGTGAAAAGACGCGAGGGGGGGGGTTCCTCGAGCGACTTTCGATTTCGAGCGACTTTCCGCTGTCGCCCGCTGTCGGCGGCCGACAGCGGGCGGGGGGGGGACGTTCGATTTTGCGAGCGCGGACGCGGGCGCGCGCTTTATCTCCCCTTCTCATCTCCCCTTCTCGGCGGCCGGGCCGGCGTACCCTTCTACGTGCTGCGCTCTCAACGCGAAGAGAATTCTCTTGAACAAGCGTTTTCTAGAGTTGCGTGAGATCGGATCCAAAAAGAGTTAGCTGCCAGCCTCACTTCGTATAACATTACAATTTTTTTGCTATCGCATTCATTGCTTCACCCTTGCGGTGAAACTGTGACTTTTTACTACTACTACTACTACTACTACTACTACAACTAATAATAATAATAATAATGATAATAATAATAATAATAATAATAATAATAATAATAATAATAATAATAATAATAGCGAAAAAAGAAAGAAGAAAAGGAGAAAAGAAAGGAAAAGAAATCTAGGGCCGCTCCGCACTAATGGCGCGAAGCCTGAGGTAGCAGCGGAGCTGGTGGCGCTTCCTCCTCCTCAGCCTGACATTCCTATTAACGCGATAGCGTTAAAGAGCTCGTTTCGCAGAAATTCCGGCGTCGGCGTCGGCGTCGGCGTCGTTGGTTGTGAGCGAAAAATCATCTTGTCCGTGACCGAAAAATCGAGAAAGATGCAAATAAAATAAATAATAAAAATTTTCGGGTCCGAGTGAGGATCGAACCCGGGTTGTCTGCGTGGCAAGCACGTGTTCTACCACACAGCCATGCCTCTGCTTGGAAATAGTGTGAAAATAACTTCCTCTGCTTGGAAATGCAGTGAAAATAACTTCCATGCTTCGCAAACGCAAGCGTCCTTTATATAGGCGTCGCAATATAACATGTAATATCTCAAGAATATTGCGTGGTACAAGCGTACATTGCCATCGGGCGTCAGAATATGTGACTATCATAATGATTCCATAGTTTAAAGCCAGCCACCCATTACAAACGCCACACACCTTACTGCGCGTATTCCCTTAATACCATGTAGTGGGTGCATAGCAAGTTCGAAAACATTTCCCACATTTGCCGCGCATAATTTCTCATGGTTTAAAGCATACTACCCATTACATAGTATGTTGCAACTTCCGAAGAAGAAGAAGTTGCGCCGTTCACGCGCGGCGCAATGCCTCTAGACACGCTCAGCTTTGCCCGTTTGACCATCAGGTCGAGCATGAGTCTTCTACCACATTAAAGCCTTTAATTTCTTCACCGAAGGCGTTTGTCTCTTCAAAGTGTGCCTCGAGACACGTTCAGCTTTGCCCGTTTGACCAGTAGGTCGAGCATGAGTCTTCTACCGCATTAAAGCCTTTAATTTCTTCACCGAAGGCGTTTGTCTCTTCATAGTATGCACTAAGTGATTGAAGTACGCACTAGGGACGGGATATCGCTATCGCGTTCAACTTAAGGCGAAGCTTAAGGGTCCCCCCAATTTTTTTCTCTCTCCCTTTCTTTCTCATTCTCGGTCTCTATCCTTCTTTCTCTACCTTCCATTTCATTTCTATATCTTTGTATTCTGACTGCGCATTTGAAGACTGACGTGGAAAGTGGCACATGCGTTGCACTTGGTGTAGTTCGTCAAGGAGCGTTTCTTGGGTTTCTTTTTAACTGCATAAAACTGCTACCAGCGATGTCCAGTTTCTAAAATATACGTAGTTCGACGTGAACTTTAACGTGCCCACTTTTTGGGCCTTGAGATTATCCGGCAGTGACTGGTACTATATTTTGAATAAAATTCAAATGTAACATTAACGTAACTACATGTTACAATTTTCGAAATGCAATTTGAAAGAGTTCCCTTCTCATTAAACGAACTTGTAACGGGAGGGACGTAGAACCCCAGATATCATTATTAACTTGTAACGGGAACTCGTCCCTAAACTGGGAAGTAACAAGGAACGAGCTTTCGTTTGTGTTTTAGAGGAACATGTACAGCACTGATTTAGTACCAATTTTATTTTTACAAGACATTTTCTGAATATTCTGAAACCGAAAGTAAGCACTCGACCGGAACTGCTTGGAAGAAAAACAAGAGTGTCACTCAGTGCTCGTGCAACTAAGAATATATGGGGAATTCAATCGTATCATACTCTGTGCATACTTTCACTTTTGTATTCCTTGACGCATGCCGTAAAGCTGCAACTACATCTATGAACTCAAGTTTTGTGTTGTGGTTAACTCCTATCAGAGAGATCAGTCATTATTTCTTCGCCCTTTTGCAGCTACATCTTCTCGCCTTAGAGGTGACTCTTTATTACCGCTGTTGGAAAGAGGTAAAGAGCAAAATTGGTACCTTTACTGACATGTTGAGTGTACACCTCGTAGTGCCCTCCGTATCTTACACGCGGGACCAAAATACCTCCTTGCGAAACCGCATACAACTCTGCGTGTTACAGGGCATGGCCGTGAACGTCTAGAAGTGTTTGAGAAATATAGCGACGGGTGGTTTGATGCAGATAATTCGTCGGGCCGGCAGTGAAGAACCATAGTTTATGCCTGTCAGCTTCGTGACGGCAGATAATGTGCACCGAGAAAGTGTGGAACAATGGATGATGATATGCAGCTTGCGCTCAAACCTTCACGACTGCCTGTAAGTTGAGAGCAGTAACGACGGTAACATATTAAAAACGCTTGATAAAGTCTGCCGGGCGAGTGCGCAACCCCTCTTCTGCATGAAGGCACGCTTACACGTTCGGGTAGGGGATGGGGTGGAATCTTCACGATGTAGACTATAGGGTGGATTCGGGGTGTTGGGATGGAGGACATCCACCGAACACGCTTGGCTTAGGTTGCTGGCTTGCACTATCGAATCTCTTGCGGAGGAAGGAAACACAGGGATAGACGCCCGCGTTAATTGAGCTCAAAGGCTGCAACCGTCTACGGCGGGCTCGGACCCCGTGTTCCCGCTCTAGGCCCACGAAATTGCAGCTGCGGCCACTACCCATAAAAAAAAAAACTTCCCCATCTCCCGCTAAAGGGAACCATGTGTGGATGCGAAGCAGCAGGGAGATAATCAGCTTGAGCGGGAGGAACGTCGCCGCTCTCATTTCACGGCAGTGGTCCCGGCGCTCATCGCGGCGCTGCACAGGAGAAAGAATGAGGCGCGCGCGCTCCGTCATTTCCATACCGCGGAACTACCATGGCGCCCCTAGCGGAATATGCAGCTGTCACGCCACCTGTCGTGCGCGCGCATCCGTAGAGGATTCCTAGAGGACAAGATGGGGGGGACCGTAGGAGAGGATGGAGAGGGGGGAGGGGACGTGCACGGGCTGTGGGACGCGGGAGCCGCTCCGTAGAGTAGAGGATTCCTAGAGGAGAGAGGGGGGAGGGGACGCGGGAGCCGCTCCGTAGAGTAGAGAATGGGGGTGAGCGTAGGAGAGGATAGGGTAGGGGACGCGCATGCGCTGTAGGGCGCGGGGGCCGCTCCGTAGAGTAGACGATTCCTAGAGTAGAAAAAGGGTGTGAGCGTAGGAGAGAGAGGGGGGAGGGGACGCGCATGCGCTGTGGTGGTGTGGGACGCGAAGGAGGGACGGACTAAGCCCCCCTCCAAACACATGCAAGCAAGATCAAGGAATGGGGTCAACCTGGGCGACAGACACCACCTGCCTAGCCATTGTTAAGCAGCCTCTCTGTGCTCTCGGCCATGACTCTGATGAGTGTGATAGTGGTTGACGGCCTTCATATTACTACAGTGTTCTGGTTCGCATAATGGGTGCTGCCCTACTTCATGAAAGTGGCCGGACGCGGGACGCGGGAGGGACGGACAGAGCCGCGAGCATAAGTTGCTTCTCATCTAAAAGAAGCCAGTCGTCACACAAAAAAAATTACGCCATCTCCCGCTAAAGGGAACCATGTGTAGAGGTGAAGCAGCGGGCGCTAACGCTTACATTGGCGGTGGCGTTGACGCTGGTGCTCATCACAGCGTTGCGCAGGACAGAAAACTGGGGAGGCGCAAAGCACGCAGTGATGGAGCGGTGTTCCTACTGGAACATGCCAATCGCTGCTAATGGGCAATGAGAGACAGAAGACGCCGACTGGACACAGAGACCCGCAGTCCGCTTTTAGTTAACGCGCACGCTGCGAATTTTTATTAGATGCGAAGTATCTTATGCTCGGGGCTCTGTCCGTCCCGCGTCCCCCCGTCCCCCCGTCCCGCGTCCCGCGTCCCGTGTCCCGCGTCCCGTGTCCCGCGTCGCGCGTCCGGCCACTTTCATGAAGTAGGGAAGCACCCATTATGCGAACCAGAACACTGTAGTAATATGAAGGCCGTCAACCCAACTACAATCATCAGAGTCCTGGCCGAGAGCACAGAGAGGCTGCTTAGTAATGGCTAGGCAGGTGGTGTCTGTCGCCCAGGTTGACCCCATTCCTTGAGTCATGGCCGAGAGCACAGAGAGGCTGCTCAGCAATGGCTAGGCAGGTCGTGTCTGTCGCCCAGGTTGACCCCATTCCTTGATCTTACGTGCATGTGTTTGTAGGGGGGCTTAGTCCGTCCTTCCTTCCCACGCCACCACAACGCATGCGCATCTCCTCCCCCTCTCTCTCCTACGCTCACCCCTTTTCTCTCCTCTAGGAATCATCTACTCTACGGAGCGGCCCCCGCGTCCCACACCCCCACAGCGCATGCACGTACCCTGCCCCCTCTCTCTCCTCTCCTACGCTCCCTCCCCGTCCTTTGCTCTAGGAATCCTCTACCGAGCGGCGCGCACGACAGGTGGTGTGACAGCTGCATACTCCGCTGTGGGCACCACGGTAGTTCCGCGGTATGAAAATGACGGAGCGCGCGCGCCTCATTCTCTCTCCTGTGCAGCGCCGCGATGAGCGCCCGGGCCGCTGCCGCGAATCGGGAGCGGCGACGTTTCTCCCGCTCAAGCTAGCTATCTCCCCCGCTGCTTCGCATCCACACATGATTCC
>JALIZH010015628.1:0-53793 GCA_030522465.1 Rhipicephalus appendiculatus
CGAAGAGTACGATACGCGCTCGCCATGCATGAAGTCAGGTTGCCTGTAGTGTGCTGCCGTCTTCTTCTTACTTTAGGAAGTATTTCTGCGCCCGTTAATGCTTCCAAGACGAGAGGCATTTGAATTGCAATCTCAAGGCCACGCTTTACCGCTTGAGCTGAAAGATTCCTTCGTCATAGTCGTTTCTTGGTTCCGCCGCGATTGTAAATGTAGTTGAGCAGCATGAATATGTTGGATAAATGGCCATATGTTCCGCTTGTTACAGGGCCGCGTGCTTTGAAACAAAAAGTATGATACCCGCTCGCCATGCATGAAGTCAGGTTGCCTGTAGTGTGCTGCCATCTTCTGCTTACTTGAGAAAATATTTCTGTGTTTAATTTGGCCTCAGAGACCGGAGACATTAGGATTACAATCTCTAAGGCCCCGCTTTACCGCTTTGAGGTGTAAGCTTCATTTTTCATTGACATTAGCTTGGTTACTCCACGATCGTAAATGAAGTTGAGCGGCGTAAATATGTTGGATAAATGGCCATGTGTTCCACTTCTTAATGGGCCGCGTGCTTGAAAACGAAGAGTACGATACGCGCTCGCCATGCATGAAGTCAGGTTGCCTGTACTGTGCTGCCGTCTTCTGCTTACTTGAGAATGTATTTCTGTGTCCGTTAAGGCTTCCAAGACGAGATACATGGATTGCAATCTCTAAGGCCACGCTTTACTGCTTGAGCTGAAAGCTTCCTTCGTCATTCACGTTTGCTTGGTTCCGCCGCGATTGTAAATGTAGTTGAGCGGCATGAATATGTTGGATAAATTGTCATATGTTCCGCTTGTTACAGGGCCGCGTGCTTCGAAACAAAAAGTATGATACGCGCTCGTCATGCATGAAGTCAGGTTGCCTGTAGTGTGCTGCCGTCTTCTGCTTACTTGAGAAAGTATTTCTGTGTTTAATTGGGCCTCGGAGACCGGAGACATTGGGATTACAATCTCTAAGGCCCCGCTATACCGCCTTGAGGTGAAAGCTTCGTTTTTCATTGACGTTAGCTTGGTTACTCCACGATCGTAAATGAAGTTGAGCAACATGAATATGTTGGATAAATGGCAGTGTGTTCCACTTGTTACAGGGCCGCGTGCTTCGAAACAACGAGTATGATACGCACTCGCCATGGATGAAGTCTAGTTGCCTGTAGTGTGCTGGCGTCTTCTGCTTACTTGAGAAAGTATTTCTGTGTCCGTTAAGGTTTTCAAGACGAGATACATTTGGATTGGAATCTCTAAGGCCACGCTTTACCGCCTTGAGGTGAAAGCTTCGTTTTTCATTGACGTTAGCTTGGTTACTCCACGATCGTAAATGAAGTTGAGCAGCATTAATATGTTGGGTGAACGGCCACACGTTCCACTAGTTACAGGGGCCGCGTGCTTTTATACGAAGAGTATGATACACGCTCACCATGCATAATGTCTGGTTTCTTGTAGCGTGCTGTCGTCTTCGGCTTACTCCAGAAAATATTTCTGTGTCCGTTAAGGCTTCCAAGACGGGAGACATTTGGATTGCAGTTCTCTAAGGCCGCGCTTTACCACATTGTGTTGAAAGCTTCATTTGTCATTCACGTTAGCTTGGTTCCTCCACGATAGTAAATGAAGTTGAGCAGCATTAACATCTTGCATGAATGGTCAAGCGTTCCACTATTTACAGGGGCCGCGTGCTTGAAAACGAGGACTATGATACCCGCTAGCCATGAATGAAGTCAGGTTGCCCGTAGGGAGCTGTCTTCTTTCGTGATTCCACAACCATTGTTGCCAGTTTGTTATGACCTTCAAAACGAATGCACATGGGTTGTTTTATCTGAAAGGTCACACTTTTCTGCTTTCCCGATTCTTTTCGCTTTGTAATATAACATGATATTCTTCCTCTATGTGCTGTAGCTTTACTTGTCCACAAAATTTAAACAAATTAAGGCAGTTTGCATTACAGGTACCATGCCTCAAGGAAGTTCGGAGCTGGTGAGCCTTCTTTGTTTCTGCTCGGTTTTCTTTTTCTTTCCTCATGTGTACCGTTCTCTCCTTTTTCGTTAATTTGTGCTGTTCTCTCTGTTTTTTAATTATTTGTTGCTCTATGTTTATCAGTGTCTCTCTTTTTCTCGCTTTCGACTTCCTCGTTTCAACTTTTATAATTTGTTTCGCCTGCGTTACTCCAAGCGCACTAGGTCTCTTTTTCTTTCTTTTGCTGATGATGATAAGTGATCTTCATCATGGCGCTACAACCACAAGAGGAGGGAGACTCCTCCTTGGCGCTAGCGCGTGCCCAATATGCTATACAAGGAGTGTTAAAAAAAGCGATGATGATAGCATAAGGTAACCTGGACGCCAAGGTGCTTCGCACTTAAAAACTTGGGGATGTGCTATAAGAAGCTGCATGTGGCAGTCGTTTCTGGGGGTGCGTACTTGGAAACGAAAAAAATAATAATAATAAACGCGCCCGTTTATTGTACGATGGGTGCGCTGCGCGCATCAAGACACCCTATTCGTACGTTGTAGGTCGTGTCGCACCACGACAACTTCCTGAACTAACACGGACCAACGGTTCACATTGTGGAGCAAGCGCTTGCACTGGCACTAAAAAAAAAATCGAAGATGCATTGGTCGTGTAACTCTGGTATACATGATTTTGCAGCTAAAGCAACCGGAAAACACTGTGAAAGTTTTTATTCGCGTTTCTTCGAACTCATTGAGTCCCAGCTAAGCCCAAAAGTTTCTAGCGATATTCTTGGTAAAGCCACGATGCAAATGTAGTGTTCAAAGGCTTTCTTCTGCTGCTCTTACTGTACACTTCGAAAAACAGGCGAAAAGATATCAAGGAAAAATAAATGCATCACCGTTTTGCTCCGACCATACGCCTTCTTCTGCTCCGGGGTTCGAACCCCGGGCCAGGACGAATTTTTCGGCAAATAAGTAGCCTTTCTTTCTGAGAAATCCGTATGGATTTCCTTGTGGCTTCGTGCTACAAAAGGGTGGCTGTCTATTTTGCTTTTCTTAACCCTTCTGCCACTTTGCGTGATTCCGCAGAACTCATTTGCATAACTTGAGAAGTAGTTACACCTAGTGATGTGGTGCTTTATACCTCCGCGAATTATATACTATCTCTTGTCTTTGTTTTGATGTTTATGTTTTGTATTTGTTTGTCATTTTTTTTTTATTTGCGACATAGACTTGCCCTTAAGGCATAATATTTATTGTGTATATCTGTATTAAATGTGCGCCGTTAGGCCGGTGTTGTGTATGAAGTGAAGCAGTGTCTTGTGGAATGTGTTGTCATGTATCCATCGGTCATAACTGATTGTGTTTGTCATTATTTGACATCCGTAGTTTATTTTGCATCACTCGAATAGCCGGTGCTTCGTGCTGCTCGGTTGCCAAACCGCAGGAGGAGTGTTTGACATCAGCCACGCCTCTCGCATTTCGAGAGAGGCGAAATGCTACAAGCCCATGTGCTGTGCGATGTCAGCGCCCGTTATGGAACACAAGATGGTCAAAATTTCCCGAGGCATATACTATGGCGTCCCTTTTAATCATATCGTGGTTTTGGCAAGTAAAACGATAGATATTGTTATTACTCGCTTTTTTTAAGGAGACGCCTTTCGAAATGAAAAAAGTTCCCTGTCGCGCTCACCTCTCAATGGTACTTCGGGATTGGCCGGAGCAGCAATTACCATACTCACAAAATATGCCATCACAAAGGTTTGGTTCAGATAAAAGGATAGAAGTACCAGGAATCTACTACAGGATAGACCTTTCACTTTTAGGGGACTGCCAGCACAAAAACTGCTTCGGTCCCTTGAACGGCCGTCATCTAGGAAACCAGCGTTTTCTTGAATTACACGACATCGGGTCCAAAAGTGCTAGCTGCTATCTTCGCATAAAACTTCAATTTGTCGCTATGGTCCACTGTTCTGTTAGGAGAGCCACATTTTCGTTCGACAGCTGCAAACGGGTTTCAAACAAAGCCCTGCCCTCTCGCTGAGGGCGACGCTTCGGAATGTAGCGACGAATTTGGTGCAAAAACTCCGCACGAGTGTGTGGGTGCATGTGTGAGTTTTCTTTTGTAATGCACAGTTGCGATAAGTCATTACTTGATATTTTTAATGAAAATGCACTGTATTGTTGCTGATAATTTTGTTTCTCCATCATTTTATTTTGCTGCTTATGTGCCCTATTTCTTTATGAACCATCGGGGTCGCTATGAGGCACGCGTGACTACAGCGACGCGTTTTCGTATTCAAGGTCACCATCCGTGCAACGTACTTTTCCTTCGCTTTGGAACGGCAGTGCTAACCCTCAAGTGTTATCGGGAATAGACCTGTTGCACTCTAACAATCACATTAAGGTGACCATATCAGCTGTGACCATATACAGCCTATAAGGTGACCATATACAGCATGAATATGCCTTTCCTACTCGCACTGAGGGCTGATGCCGGTTCTGAAGCAAAAGTGAAAGACTCGACAGTTGGTGGGCAGTCCCCCCAGCTACTGCAGGGCAGAAAGCTGCAAAAGAAAAAAAGAAAACAAACTGAAAAAGTATTTTTCGGAACCATCGCGCGCGCACTTATCGCGGGTAGACGCGGAGAGCTGCAGATTGCATGGTGCCTTACGTCTATATACAAAGATTGTCGAGTCACTGCCTGTAGAGCACGAAGTGCGCCGTCTTCAAGATAACGCTGTTCCTTCCCCTTTTGAGCAAGCCCGCCTGAGGAGTGCTGCCATCTTCTTGCACAGCAAAACGGTTCTTCCGAATTCGTAATGGCCGCGAAGACTACCAGCACCCAGAACGTTCATCTCGAAGAACATGTTTTACTTCTTTTAGTTGTAGGCTTGGAATGTCTGTGTTGCCATTCGCGATTTCTTGGTTTGGCGCACACGTAAGTAAGGTTAGGCAAGGACCCGGCTTGTTTAATCTTTTACTCTCTTGCTTTGTAGTCCCCCGTTTGATTCACTGTAGTTTAGTCTTCGCGCTGACCTAAATAACACTCGTGCTTATATTTGGACGAGAAGTGAGGTCGCGTACTGGAAAAATATAGATTTTAGAAAATATAGAAAAATATAGCCACTTTTAGAGTATCTATCTATCTATCTATCTATCTATCTATCTATCTATCTATCTATCTATCTATCTATCTATCTATCTATCTATCTATCTATCTATCTATCTATCTATCTATCTATCTATCTATCTATCTATCTATCTATCTATCGACGCCTGCGTCTGGGTGCTCTCGTGATGATACCCTTAACTTGGGGTAAACCCACCAACGCTTTCTACTCGAGGACTGCAGCAAGGTGCGTTACACAGACAGAACGTCCGCTGTCTAGTAGTAATAAATTCGGCAAAACCAATTAGAATGAGTGGTATATTGTAAAAGGGTGCTTGCTGGCTGTGGCTGGGTGGCAAAAGACACAAACAGACCAGGTTAAATTATGTCGCGTACGCATAATAGTGTCATTTAGCTGATACGTTTTATAGTCGCGAGTAATTCTTTGTAAATTTCGGCATGATGAATTGTATTATTGAAAAAAAAACACACCAGCTAAAGTCAAGTTGGGAATGTTTGCAATATGTTGAAGAATCTTCTTTTTCACAAGCAATATTTTATTTGGTTTCACTGACTATTCCATATGCAAGCAGTGTTCACGTAAGCTTGCCTAAGTAGTGTTGCCATATTTTGTATCCGTGAAACAGTTGTCATTCCTAATCAGTTGGTAGGGATAAAGTGTTCGTGAAAAAATTTGTCTCTTGTGTAAATAAGGATTTGTTTAGTGAGCCCGGTAACGTTGCACATTCTTTGCGTTGTTGCATATACTTTCGTTCACTGATTGTGGACACTGTTGGAGGTAACAAGACGGCGAGGTGGGCTAGTTGGTGAACATTCATGTTTAAAGCGAAAGCTTTTTAAGCGCACATGAAACGAGGACAGAATAACGAAGAATTTTGACAGGACAGCGCTTAACTCACAACTGAATTTTTATTGAACAGCAGGACATTAAAAAGCACAAGATAACATTTTTAAATGTTCTGCTGTTCAATAAAAAATTCAGTTGTGAGTTAAGCGCCGTCCTGTCAAAATTCTTAGTTATTCTGTCCTCGTTTCATGTGCGCTTAAAAAAGTTTTTTGCTTTAAACATGACTGTTGGAGGTGACGCGTTACTTGCTAGTGTAGGTTAGTCACCTACTCGTTTGAGATTCGACACTGTAACAGGCGAGACACTTACGTTAACACATGAAATTTGACTGTTATCATGGTAATCACGCTCAGCGTCTATACTCACCCACTAAGTGTAGCATCGCTGGTAGCAGTTGGGTTGCTTTCTAATTTTACGGCAAAACAATTCAAGAAGGAAAAAAAATCACGCCATTTCCACGAAGTGAATGATGATGAGTGGGCGAAGCTCGATCGTTTTCATCCATGGCAGAAAGAGAATGTGTGGTCTGGAACGCGCTTATACTGCATGGTCATCAGCGTCATCGTCATCGTTATCACTTGTAGTGGGTACAATCCACTATACTGGAACGCGCCTATACTTCATTGTTATCACGTGTAGTGGGTACATTCCACCATATTGCGTCATCCTCATCTTTATCACGTGTAGTGGGTACATTCCACTATACTGGAACGCGCTTATACTTCATCGTTATCACGTGTAGTGGGTACATTCCACTATACTGGAACACGCATATATGCTTCATCGTTATCACGCGTAGTGGGTACATTCCACTATACTGCGTCATCATCATCTTTATCACGTGGAGTGGGTACATCCCACTACACGTGGCTATCTACCTACCTACTACTACTACTACTAATACAACAACAACTACAGAGGAGGGACAGACCCACACCCTAAGGAGCTTCGCCCCTAAAACCTCACTTGTCCTTCCCAAAGAACTATACTGACGTATCGAGCGAAAATATTTGAATTGAAGGCGCACTGAATGCATCACGACAGCTGAATATTTCTGCGAAGTTGTACTGCACCCATGACGGCGAAAAAAAGAAATAAATCATTTCTGGGGTTTTACGTGCGAAAGCTACGGTATTATCATGAAGAACGTCGTAGATGAGGGGATCCGGATATTTCGACCGTATGGTGTTGCTTAGGGCCAAACAACGAAACGTTCCTTTCTTCAGTAAGGAAGCCTTCATTTTGGTGAGGCCGCCTTATGTCACTCTGAAAGCTTCCTCACTGAGGAGCCCTCGGTGAAGGGTTCCTTGGCGCTTCCTCAGCTTAAGGTTACTTTGGGGCTACCTTCGTGCGCCCTTAGGTCCGCTCCTGGCCCTGAACGAGCGCTTCACCTCACAGCTAGCCCACGTGATGAGCTAGCCCACGTGATGCTTGTTTCCGAGGCCACCCTCCCACCCCACCTCTGCGGGGAGAAGGGTGTTTTCGCAGGCATTTCTGACTCGTGAAGCGCGTTTAGACTGACAGCGTTTAAAGAGGCGGGCGTTTCAGTGTTGCTAGACCGCACCACGTTTTGCGCTCGACTACGGTGGCTTTTCACATTTAGTAATCGCAGTTGCAAGAAAGCGTACACGCGTCTCTATATTAACACTTCAATTTGGAAGTGATGTGGTGACCCAACTTTTTTTTACAGAATAAACGCTTGTGAGCAAAGCTTGTATTCGATAATCTCGAACGCAGGAGCGCGGCAACCATTCCTCCCGCGAGGACGGGGTGAAGGGAGGCTTTCAGTGTACGCTTGCTTCCACCGTCGGTACTTGGCTGTAAGGAGCCCTCACGTAAAGTAAGGACGCGGTCGAAGGAAAGGAACGTTTCGTTGTTTGGCCCTTAACGTGCACTCATTTGGCGCAATAGAGGGGCCTTTAGCCATTTGCCTCAATCGAAATGCAAAGTACGCCGCAGGTTGTAAGCCACGATATTCGGGTCACGAGCCGAGGGGCCGTAACCACTACACGTGATCTACCGAGGTGGATGCGCAGAAGCAAATACAAAACGAATAAACAAAACGAAAGGAAAACTGACATCAAGCGTCGTGCGTAGCGATTATCGAGGTTAGAAATCTTCTTCGCAGTGCAGCCTGCTGTACGGCGCCGCATATCTAGAAAGTTGTCGATTCATTGTAAGTTGAACGACAGCTTGCAGTCTTCGAGATGACGCTCTTTCATGGGCTTTCATGGGGTGCAAGCATGTCTGCCCGAGGAATGCTGCCATCTTCTGTGACTGTAAGAATTTATTCATACTTCGTTACGGCCTCGAAGACGAGGCGCATCCGGATTGTTCAATCTCAGAGGCCAGCCTTACTGCTTTGCTTGGCAGGCTTGTCATTTCATTCGTGATACTTTGATTCTCCAGCGAAGATGTATGAGAATAGAGAACACTGCTATTTCGAATAAAATGTCGCGTGTGCCACTCCATCGAGGGTGGTGGCACGGACCCGCCCAGATTCAAGCAATCTTTCTTCAGGACCCCTGCCTTCTCTTGTTACTTCACGCTGTCTGACCTCGTTGCCTTATGGCCTCCGAGACCAGAGAACCCAGCGTAGGTAACCTCAAATGCCACGTTTTACAGCTTTGCTTAGGGATATTGCGGGTCTTCAATGGTGGTTCAGTGTAGCCTCCTTGTCAACATACTCTAAGTCTTGTGGGATGCAATGCCATGTGTCCTCATTTGAGTTCGCTCACTCCAAGCAGAAACGTGCAATACATGCCCGCGGTGTTGCGATGTCCTGAAATGCAGCTAGGCTATAATTAGGAAAGCGCAGCCCTGTCATGGACAAAGCAGAAAAAAAATAACGGCTCATTCTTCAGACAATGTAACTATTTTCAATGTACCTACCAATGAATCTATACGATAACTTCATTGCGCAAATAATCCCTGCAAAGTCCGTGTGGCTAAAGTGATACTGTGTACAATTCGCGTCTTCTGTGGTATTCGAGTACTGAATCCAAGCTTCTCAGCTCAACTTACTGCGTCTTAGAAATCTGCAATATACAGACACGCTCTATGTGTGAAATTCAGCAAATGTTCATGGCGTGTAATTATTTGACAGAAAAGTCGAGTATACTCATGCTCCAGTATTAATTTTGATGAGTTCACGCACCAGTATGGCTGGATTATGATGACGCAAGGCACACGATATGGCCAGTCGGGCATCACCAACGGAGCCACGCAATGGAGCGGCGCTGAAAACGTATCGACATCTTCCGCCAGCACTTGACGAGAAGTTCATACTATGTCGTGACGTCAGATTAGTTCAGGAACAAGAACTAGCTTTTCAAAACATCTAAATAATTTTTTCAGGGCACACTTACGCTTACAAATACACTTTCCAGGCACTTTAGAATTTGTCCTATTATTCAATTCAAATTGCGAGAAATGAAGAGTTTCATGTCAGTAGTACATTGAGCGTTGCAGGGCTCATCTAAGTTACAGTCCTGTTCCCCGCTTGCCGGCCCCCAAATGTAACTGTGACAGCTTTTTCAGTAGAAACAACAGGCCTTGCCATCAAAGACTGAGAAGCGAAGAATCAAACACGCACTGCGTCGGGTCACTATCATATGACGATTATTATTATTCTTTTACGATAAAATGGCTCGTCTAAAATGGGGCGTCGGCCCCAGCATGCACAGCTGCGCTTTCACTTTCTCTTCGGACATTTCGTATTTATATTACATGATGTGTAAAAGTATAAAGAAAAAAGCACCAGCATTGTGCTATGCAATCGTGATTCCAGAGGGTTTACGTCCCGAAAGCACCGTTTGATTATAAGGGAAGCCGTCCGCCGGGCTGGAGCTTTGGTTAGGGTGCTCGGCTGCTGACCCTATGGTCGCCGGTTCGATCTCGGCTGCGGCTGCCACATTGCGATTGCGGCTAAATGACAGAGGCCCATGAACTGTGCGATGTCAACGCACGTTAAAAATACCAGATGGTCGATATAACCGGAGCCTTCCACCACGGCGTCCCTCAGAATGACATCTTGGTTTTGGGAAGTAACACCCCAGATATTATAATTTTAAGGCAAGCCCCAGTTTGGGACGCCCGATTAATTTGCGACCGGTGTTTCTTCAAGTGCGCCGTAACCTAAGTACACGGTAGCTCTGGGATTAAGCCTGCATTCAAACGCTGCCTTTATGGCTCGCAATCAAACCCGCGTCCTTGAGTTTGGCAGCACGGCGCCTTAACTGCTAAGCGACTGCAGCGTGTGTTGTGTGAGTGCGCTGTGACTAGTGACACGTTAACAGGTGATCTTAACCGAAAAATGTCATTAGTATACCTACGCGTGTTACTGAATCTACGAAGTCATGGCTGGACATGTTCTTACCAATTCTACCGCACAGGAAGCACTTTCAGGGATGGCCATTTCTGACGTAAGCGATCACTTGCCTATATTTATTTTCCTAAAAATGCATACCATTCCGGCGTACGTGATACCGTAAGAATTCAAGTACCGCCCAATAAGAGCATTTTAGGCGCCGCATCATGCAGTCAAATTGGAACATTATATTGGCTGCTGTTGAAGATGCAAATAACTGGTAATACATTGCAACGCTTAACCCTTTAATGCCTGATTTATGAACCGTCGAAGAAAAAAATTGTTTTCATGTTCCGGCTTTAAATAGCAGCCTTTAATTGATTCCGCATTTAACTATCTCACATGGAACTTTAATGCATAGTTTTAGGTATGTCGCGAATTCGCGACATGCCACAGAAGAGAGGATCTTGCAAACAAAAAGGTACTTCAGAACTACGTAGCATCTCATGTGCCACCTCTTGGGTGCGTACGCACCAAATAAAAAATATATAGATCGGAATCGTGCCACTCAGGCGAGAAAGAACGAAGAAGTGAGTGCTGTTGCACGTGCTTCGCGCTCTCCACCATCAGCTGCACAACACTTGGTTCTAGCACAAAATTCCTAACACTAGACGGCGCTACAATTTTCATGCTCAAGTCTATGTTCCCCATGAGTACGTTACAGCGGGAATTACAGGCCGCACGCATTTCGTGACTTGCCTGCTCGGAGTTTTTCGGCAATTTATATTCACGTTTGTTCCAAACCATTGAGTCCCGATTAAGCCCCCAAAATTCCAGCAATAAGCTTGGTAAGGGCACGATGCAAATGTAATGTCTAAAGGCTTTCTCCTGCTGCTCTGAGTTTAACCCTCAATAGCACGCGAAATGATTTCAAGAAAAACAAATTGGGGGACTCTTAAGCTTCGTCTTTAAGAGTTGAACGCGATAGCGATATCCTGTCCCTAGTCCGTACTTCAATCCCCTTAGTGCACACTATGTAATGCGTAGCATGCTTTAAAACACGAGCAATTATGCGCGGTAAATGCGGGAAATGTTTTCGAAGTTGCTATGCACCCACTACGTGGTCTTAAGGGAATACGCGCAGTAACGTGTGTGCATTTTCTAATGGGTACACGGCTTTGAACCACAATGTCGTTGTGATATTCACATCTTCTGACGCCCGATGGCTATGCACGCTTGCACAGCGCAATATTACTGCGATATTGCATGTTGTATTGTGACGCCTGTATACAGGAAGCGCGTGTTTGGAAAGCATGAAAGTTATTTTCACTGCAATTCCAAGCAGAGGAAGTCATTTTTTCATGTAATCACAAGCGGAAGCGTGGCTGCGTGGTAGAACACTTGCATGCCACGCAGACGACCCGGGTTCGATCCTCATTCGGAACCGGAAATTTTTATTATTTATTTTATTTGCATCTCTCTCGATTTTTTCGGTCACGGACAAGATTATGATTTTTCGCTCACTACCAACTACGCCGCCGCCGACACCGCCGCCGACACCGACGCCGACGCCGGAATTTCTGCGAAACGAGCTCTTTAACGCTCTCGTGTTAATAAATGCACCACCACTCACTTTGGGCCACACGCAATCTGTAAAGTAGCGAGTACTGCACGGCCACGTCATCCCCCGTCGCAGCTCTCTCGCTCGCTAAACTATCATTTCCCACTTGCCACATGATATGTTGTCCTAACTTGAGAAGTAGTTACACCGAGTGATTTGGTGCTTCATACCTCCACTATTAATCACTATCTCTTGCCTTTGTTTTGATGTCTGTCTATATTTTGTTTTTGTTTCTCAATTCTTGACATCCGAAGTTAATTTTCCATCACTGGAATAGCCGGCGCTTCGTGCTGATGGGTTGCTGAAACGGACAAGGCGTGTTTGACATCAGCCACGCCGGTCGCGTTTCGACGGAGGCGAAGTCCTACAGGCCCACGTGCTGTGCGATGTCAGTGCCGTTAAAGAACACAACATAGGAAATATTTCCGGAGGCCTACACTACGGCGTCCATCATAACCATGTCGTGGTTTTGACACGTAAAACCCTAGATATTATTATTACAAGATTGTTAAACCAGACACCCTTCGAAACGAAACAGTTTCCTCTCGCCCTCACCTATTAATGGTATTCTTGGATTTCTACAGAGTAGCAATTACCATACTCACAGAATATGCAATGCCAATACAGGATCGTTGGTTTGTTTCTGGGACGAAGCGTTCCACGGCGATTCAGGATATACAAGAGACGCCGTGAATGACAGTTGCGAATGATTTAGACCAGCTGGGCATCTTTAACATTGACCGATATCGCTACAATACTCCTGCCTCATATTTTCTTTACTCCGCTTAAGGGGATAAAATAAAAGAGAAGGAGCACGTGCGCCAAGCGTCCACAAGCCAGTATCATCGGACGTCGAAAAACGTTTCCTCTTTATTTGAAACACCGGGATGAAAACCTGATGCGTGAGAGCTTCAGTCATCAAAAAAGCGAAATACACTGACGATAATTTCTTTGGTGAGATGGGTACTGAGAAGACTGTCCACATTTTTCAAAAATAAATCGCTTAAATGACGGCCAAGACAAGATCCTTTGCAGATGCCATTCTTTCGTCTTACAATGGTACCATCCGATTTCGCAAAGGTTGCGTTCAGATAAAAGGATAGAAGCTCCAGAAATCTTTTAGGGGACTGGCACCAGGGTTGCCGTTGGTGGCCACTATTCGACCCCGTCTGGCGACAAAAATTTGCAGTTGGCGCCACGGCTATTTTCTGGCCAGTTTTAAAGTGCTGATTTGGCGCATTAAGTAGCCATTTTTTCTCATTTTTGCAGATGAAACACATTGTTTTTAAGCTTTTCTCGCTTCAGCGGATACGTATGGTCGTCCTCCACCCACCGGTAGGCTGGTGCGCATCGAGGCACCCTTACGCGACGCTCAGCGCGTCTCCAAATACGGAGTTGCGAAGTTGCGTGCATGGTGACGAACCCGTGGCCAGCTCGGTGCTCAAGCTTCCCGGCATCTATTGTGATGCTTCGCGCAAGTTTTACGAATAATTCTAATGCGCAGTGCGTGTTCTCGTGTAAACTTGGGAAAACAGACATCTGCAACAAAATTTAGCTGGCCTATTCATCTACAAGCTGAATTTGGTCTGCAGCTTCAACGAAAATTTGTTTCAACTCATACATGTTCCTTCTGACTTGCTGGCTGGAATATTCTAATACAACTTTGTGTCTGGCAAGAACTCATATTTTCTGCATAAAATATATGCACGCGTATTGAATTTATCATAATTCGTTCACTTAACATATTTCCAACTTATTGGTGGCTTTCTATGTTCTTACTTATTCAAAATGGTATTATTTATTGATCAATACTAAATAATCTGCTCATAATACCACTTCTGTTTCACTTGGCTACAAATTTGGCTCTAATATTAAATGGCATGGCTAATTTGACTACTTTTGGCGTGAGTTCTGGCTCCTTTTCAAGTCCTCCCAACGGCAACCCTGACTGGCACACGCTTTTAGGGGACTGGCAGCACGAAAACTGCTTCGGTCACACGAGCGCCCGTATTCTAGGAAAGCAGCGTTTTATTGAGTTACAGGAGATCGGGTCCAAAAGTGTGAGCTGCTACTTTACTTCGCATAAAATTCAAATTTGTTGCGATGGTCAACTGTTCCGTGAAGAGCATTTTCGTTCCAGACCGGCAGAGGGGTTTCAAACAGAGCTCCAGCCCCCCTTCTTATGGGTGAAGCTTCTGAATGTAGCCAGAAATCTGGTGCGGAGAACTCCTCACGAGGTTTTGTGTCTGCGTTTCCTTTTGTAATGCAAAGTGTTGCGATAAGTCATTACTTAATATTTTCAATGAAAATGCATTGTATTCTTGCTGATAATGTTGTTTCTGCATGCTTTTATTTTTCTGCTGCTTTTTTGCCCTGTTTCTTTATAAAACAACGACGTGACAACGAGGCGCGCGTGACTACAGCACGCGTTTTCGTATTCAAGGTTTCAATCCGCGCAACGTATTTTTCCTTCACTTTAAAACGGCTGTGAAAACCGTTCATCATTATTGGGAATAGACATGTTGCACTCCGACAATCGCATTAAGGTGACCATTTTTTAAGGAGCTGTGCCGACGTATACAGCATCAATATTCTTTTCCTGCTCGCACTGAGGGCTTACGCCATTTCTAAAGCAAAAGAGAAAGACTCGACATTTGGTGGGCAGCCCCCAGCTACAGCGGCGCAGAAAGCTGAAAAAGAAAAAGACAAGAAACTGAAAAAAATTATTTTTTTGGAACGATCGTTCGCGCACTTATCGCGGCTTGACGCGGAGAGCTGCAGATTGCCTGGCGCCTTATACGTCTGCATACAAGATTTTCGAGTCATCGCCTGTAGAGCAGGCAGCGCCGTCTTCAAGATAACGCTGCTCCTTCCCCTCTGAAGCAAGCCCGCCTGAGGCGTGCTGCCATCTTCTTGCACAGTAAAGCAGTTCTTCCGAAATCGTAATGGCCTCAAAGACTATTAGCACCCAGAACGGCAATCTCGAAGGACATGCTTTACTGCTATTAGTTGCAGGCTTGCAATATTTGTGCTTCCATCCACAATTTTTCGGTTTAGCGCAGACGTAAATGAGGTTAAGAAAGACCTGGATTGTTTACTCTCAAAGCCCAGCTTTTACTCTCTTGCTTTGTAGTCCCCCTTTGGTTCACTGTAGTTTAGTCTTCGCGCTGACCTAAATAACACCTCGCATACTTGAAGAAGATACATTTGACACATGCCAGGCGATCAATCGAGTTTATTAAATGAAGCATTTCTTTGCTTACTGGAGGCACTTTTAACGTCTCTATCTATCTATCTATCTATCTATCTATCTATCTATCTATCTATCTATCTATCTATCTATCTATCTATCTATCTATCTATCTATCTATCTATCTATCTATCTATCTATCTATCTATCTATCTATCTATCTATCTATCTATCTATCTATCTATCTATCTATCTATCTATCTATCTATCTATCTATCTATCTATCTAGACACTTCCGTCTGGGTGCTTTCGTGATCACCCTCTTAACTCAACTTGGGGTAAACCTACCAAGGATTTCTACGCGAGGACTGCAGCTAGGCGCAAGACGCTGACACAACGTCCGTTGTCTAGCAGTAGTAAATTCGGCGAATCCAATTAGAATGAATGGTATATTATATAAGGGTGCCTGTTTGGTGTAGGTAAGGCGGAAAAGGGGAAAAGACCACGTTAAATCATTTGCCGTATACGCACAGTAGTGTCATTGAGCTTATATGTTTTATAGTGGCAGGCAATTTTTTATAAATTTCGGCATAATAAATTGTATTCCCTTCTTGAGTTAAAGTCAAGTAGGCAATGTTTGCAATATGTCGGAGAATTTTTTTTTTCACAAGCAATATTTTATTTGAGTTCACTGAATATTTCATATGCAAGCAGGGTTCACGTAAGCTTGCCTAAGGAGTGTTGCCATATTTTGTATCCGTGAAAAAGTTGCAATTCCTAATTAGTTGCTGGGATACTTTGTTCGTGAGAAAAATAATGTTTTGTGTAAATGGGGTTTTGTGAGTACCGTAACGTTCCTCTTCCTTTGCATTGTTGCATATGCTTTAGTTCACTGACTTTGGACGCTGTTGGCGGTGACGCGTTATTGCTTGGGTAAGTTAGTCACCTACACGTTAGATGTTCGCCACTGTAACGGGTGGGGCACTTAAGTTAACATATGAAATTTGACTGTTATCATGGTAATTACGCTCAGCTCCTCCACTGACCAACCAAGTGTAGCATCGTCCTTAGCAGCTGGGTCGTTTTCTTAATTTCACAGCAAATGAATTCTAGAAGGAACAACCTTTGTCGCGTTTTCCAAGAAACTGTAGTGACGTATCGAAAAAATTTCATTGCTAGCCGCACTGAATGCATTACAACAGCTGAATATTTCTGTGAAGTTGTAGTGAACCCATGACGGCGACGATAGAAATAAGTCATTTCTGAGGTTTTACGTGCGATAGCAACTGTATTATCATGAAGAATGCCGAAGCTGAGAGATCCGGATATTTCGACCATCAGGTGTTTTTTAACGTACACTCACGTGGCGCAGTAGAGGTGCGTCTAGCATTTTGCCTTAATCGTAATGCAAAGTCCGCCGCGGGGTTGAAGCCACGACTTTCGGTTCAAGAGCCGAGGGCCATAACCAATACACGTGAACTACCGAGGCGGATGCGCAGAAGTAAATCGAAAACGAATAACCAAACTAGAGGAAAACTGCCATCAAGCGTCGTGCGTATCAAGGTTAGAAAACTTGTTCGCACTGCGGTCGGCTGTATACGGCGCCGCATGTCTAGAAAGTTGTCGATTCATTGTAAGTTGAACGAGATCTTGCAGTATTCGAGTTAACGCTCTTTCTTGGCCTTTCATCGGAGACAAGCATGCCTGCCCGAGGTGTGCTGCCATCTTCTGTGACTGTAAGAAGTTATTCTGACCTCGTTACGGCCTCGAAGACGAGGAGCATCCAGCTTGTTTAATCTCAAAGGCCACGCCTTACTGCTTCGCTTGGCAGGTATGTAATTCCATTCGTGGTTGTTTCATTCTCCGGCGAAAATGTAGGAGGTTAAAGAACGCTGCTATCAACATTAAAACTTCGCACGTGCCACTCGATCGAGCGTGGTGGCACGCGCCCGCCAATATTCAAGCAAGCTTTCCTCAGGAGCGCTGCCTTTTCTTCTTACTTCACGATGGCTGACCTCGTTGCGTTATGGCCTGCGAGACAGGAGAGCACGACGTAGGTAATCTCGAATTCCATGCTTTACAGCTCTGCTTTCGGATATTGCGGGTCATAAAAGTGAAGTTTAGTCAGGCTACAGTACCAATTTTGGTGAGCTCACGCACCAATATGGCTTGATTATGATGACGCAAGACGTACGAAACAGCCACTCGGGCGTCACCTACGGAGCCACGCAATGGAGCACGCTTGCCCTTACGAATACACTTTCCAGAAACTTTAGAACTTGTCCTATTACTTAATGCAAGTTGCGAGAAATTGACAGTTTCGTGACAGTAGTAACATTGAGCGTTCCAGGGCTCTTACAAGTTGCAGTGCTGTTACCCGCTTGCCGGCAATAAATGTACCTGCGAGAGCTTCCTCAGAAGTAATAACAGACCTTGTCATCGAAGACTGAGCAGTGAAGGATAAACACGCACTGCGTCATGTGATAATCATATAGCGATTATGATGATTATGTTCTACTAAAATGGTTCAAGTTTACAAAGGGGCGTCGGCCAAGGCATGCACAGCTGCGCTTTCAGCTTCTCTGTTGGAATATTGCATGTTCAAATTAGATGATGAAAAAGTATGAAGAAAAGACCACTAGAATTGTGCTTTCGAAATGTATTGTACCGGGGGTGTTAAGTCCTGAAAGCGCGGTTTGATTATAAGGCAAGCCGTCCGCCGCGCTGGAGCCGTGGTTATGGTGCTTGGCTGCTGACCAAAAGGTCGCGGGTTTAATCCTGGCTGCGGCAGCCACATTTTGATGGCGGCAAAATGCCAGAGTCCCGTGTACTGTGTGATGCTGTGTGATGTCAGCGCACGTTAAAGAATACCAGATCGTCGAAATATGTCGAGAATTCTACCACATCGTTTCTCATAATGATATCGTGGTTTGGCGACGTATAACCCCAGAATATTTTATTTTAAGACAATTTTTGAATGAGGTATGACTCTGGATATTTTTTTCGATGTTGCGGACCGGAAGTTTGACTCAAGTATGTAAAGATTGAGGTCTTCGAAGTTGGGACCGGCTGCATTAAAATACTGTGCCACTGCTTTCGATAATTTCTTTGATGTGTCCGTGCGATGACCGTTTAATCTAATGTTAACAGGCTGTACTGTTTTGCCAATGTACCGTTTGCGACAATATGAACATTCGATATTGTAGATAACGTTGAAGTATTGCAGGTAAAACTACATTTTATATGATGGACGTAATCACTCGCGATACTTTTAAATATAACGTCATCTTGAAGGTGTTTGCATCTCTTGCATCTTGGACGAGAGCAAGGCGTTATGGGGACATAGAATGCGTGTCTACTTTTGCATGCACTGGCATGTCCTTAACACTTCTATTGCGGTGATACAAAACCTTTGGTAATGCAAATGAGATCTGCGGAATCCCGAAAGGTGGCGGAAGTGTTAAGAAAGGGAAAATGGACAACCACCTGTTTGTAGCACTAAGCCACAAGGAAATCCGTACGGATTTCTCATAATGCAAAGCTTCTTAGTTGCCGAAAAATTCGTTCTGGTCCGGGGTTCGATCCTGTAGCCAACGCCTTTCCGGGGCGGTCGCTCTACCAGTTAAGCTAACCAGGAAGTTAGCAATTGGCAGCGCGAGGGCGAATTCATCGACAACTCGTCGATTCCCCAGAATTCATTTGCATTGCTTGTGTCCATGTGCTTCGAGTTGTCGATGAATTCGCCCTCGCGCTGCCAATTGCTAGCTTCCTGGTTAGCTCAATTGGTAGAGCGACTGGGAAACATCGAATTAAGGTCTATAGTGCAAGGAGTCTCCCCTCCCTCCTCCTAGCCTGAACACAGGGGGGCGGTTTCAGAACCCCCTGACTCCCCCCCCCCTCGTCCGCATGATTTATGCCACTGCAGAGTCTCAAGCTATCCACGGTCGAAAACATTTTAAGCGACAAGATCAGCAACGTTTATGCAGAAGAATAGAATAACAATCTTAGGCACGTAATGGACCTTGAAGCAAAGTTTCGACTTTTTTCACCAGATCTTTATGTGAAACATTCATAATTCCGTTGGTGCAAACCGACAGTCACTTTAATTAAAATGTGAGAATTATTAGAACATATTCCATTGTCCTTTTTCAGGTTGTTGAAGGTTCATCTTAATGCTTTCCCCTTCGCTTGCAGCGTCACTTGTACATCACATTTGGTAAGGCATTAAAAGAATTATTCTACTCGATCACCGGGCAACGTCGTTAGTTATTCATGACCTGTCTAACCTTTAGGCTCTGCAGTTCCTTTTGTAATCTGAGTATCGGGCAGGCCAGTTGCAAACTTTCTGGTACGCTGCATTGCATTTTTGTAAACCTGCTTCATCATCAGGCAGAGATCCCCAAACCAGAAGATCGCATTGCAGGCCAACTGCGGAAGAAACAGTAACAAAGAGTAGAACATCCATGAATGCAGCAAAAACGACGAAATACGCTTCTTTTACTGCTATGACTAGGGATCTCAAGCGTATCTCTAGTATCACTTTTGTGTTACTGTGGCCAATTAAGTTATGCTGCTGCTCAGCGTTACACTTAGTGAGCATTCGCCAATATTTCTAGTTGTTTATACTATCAACATTGAAAGAGAACAAACCGGTAGAATGTGTTCTGAATGGATAATTCTATATTCCCTCTACCATATAAAAGATGAAACCTCGAAATAGTTGCAAAGACCTCATGCACATCACCGAACTCTGCATATGACAAGTTACTTTATCTGAATGCAACATTTTCTTCCCAAAGAAGCAAAATGGCTTAGAGTTCATGGGAACCTTGCATCACAATGAAGCCTTTAAATTGATTATTGAAAATGGCAGCGTCTGAGAAACCTTATTAGCTCTAGCTTTTCCGGCACGCAGCATTGCTTTAATTATAGAGAAACCACCACGCTGTTTCTATGAAAGAATCAAAATGCAATTGCTCTTTCTTTATGTTTGGACGTTTTTCAAGCGTCACCGTGATTTCAAGTAAATTTATTTCATAACCAAAAGATCATTACATGTAAAGTCAACACTATCAGGGATGAAGCATTTAAGTGCAAGACGTCTGCCCACAATTATTATTCTGGAATAATTACTAGCTATTTTGTCACACCGTGTACTACGTCACATGTCCATGCAGGTTGCCTCTGTGGTTTTTATGTTTACATCAGACGTATTTAAGGGTACGCAAAATTTTCAGGAAATATAGGAAAATTAAGTGAGTCTATTGTGTTTGTTTGAAGATAGCGCAAGTTTCTTCTCGTTGATATATTGGTCACCTATTTTATACAAGTTTATGAGTGGTTTCAAACACAAATTTCTACTCCTGCGTTTGAAGCAGGCAAATTTTAAAGTAATGTGTACAGGACAAAACAGTAAAATGCACTGGTGGGCGGGTGTTTGAAGCAGCGTCCCCCCTCGTTCCGAAACCCAGTGCCTTAACAGTTGGACCATAGGTACCCTTATGTGCGTTTGAGGGACTCGCTTAAGACTGAAGTGACCAGCATCATCAGGCACACAACTTACGATTTCCGTGCAAAACTCAGGGATATGTGACAGGCCCATACACAAACACTTGTTACAGAGTTAAAGCAGCACACACAAGGGAGCTTCACGTCGTTTAGTGCAAGGGCCCAAGACTCATTCCCACTTGCCCCAAACACCAAGGGCCTAACCAAACAACCATACCCGTGCATTCGCTTACCACTCTGAACTCAGGACACGGTCCACAAGGAACAAGATGGACCCTCGACGTCTTAGCCCCGCCTTCACCATGTGGCAGTGGAACTGCAGGGCGTTCCCTGCAAGTGTGCTACACTGCTGACCCGCATGTCGTGGGATCGAATCCCAGGCCGCGGCGGCCACATTTTCGGTGGAGGTGAAAATGCTTGAAGCCCGTGTGCTTAGATTTAGGTGCACGTTAAAGAACCGCAGGGGGCAGAAATTTCCGGAGCCCTCCACTACGACGTCTCTCATAATCATATTGTGGTTTTGGGACGTTAAACCCCAACAATTATTATAATTATTCCTGCAAGTGTGCTGTTGCAAGCGTACTGTTGCAGGGGCTTCCTGCTGCAGTACACTGCCACTTTCGCGCACCCTCCGGATATCGGGGCTCTGCAGGAGACGCACAGGACATATATTCTCTCCGGCTTCCATTCGTACACCGATCAGCAAACACCACCACTTGTCGCAATACCAATATAGAAGCGCTTGAAAACAATAGAACACTCACTGTCGTCTTCCATTCCACACGTGCTTGCTGGAATCGTTCCTCACAAACGCAGTCAGCAAAGCTTATTTATACTGAACCTCTACAGCTCCCCTAAATATAGGACGGACGACTTCGGGTCCTTATACGTGGAAACGTGCAAGCAAGGGGAACAAGTTCTTGTGGTCGGCGATTGGAATGACCTTCATAATTCATGGGGATACCTATCGGCCACACACAACGATACCAAATTAGAAAGCGCCATCTGCAACCAAAGATTTACCATACTCACAGATCCGCAAGAGCCAACCAGAATACGAACCAGCGCAACCTGAGATACGTGTCCTGGCCTAACCTTAGTTAGGGTAGTAAACAATTATAACTGGCCAAATCTACAAGAAGCCTTAGGTAGTGATCATTCTATCTTTTCTACTGCACTGCAGATCTCCAACCCTCGTACTCCAGAGCGAAAAGTCGGCCTGAATAATTGGGGCACATTTAGGAAGCAGTGCACTCAAACCGACAACACTGGGACACCACTAAGCGAATGGCTACAATGCGTGCAGGCTGACCTTGAAAAAGCAACTAAGCGGATGATCACTACAACAGCCATTTCAGATGTACACAGGCACATTCTGCACCTGTGGGATGCGCGATGAAGTCTCATAAAACGGTGGAATAAATCGCAATCCTTTTTTTCTTTTTTTTTTTCGAAAGTTTGCTCTTAGGCATAGTAACTTTTGATTCAGAAATACACATGCAAATTTGCTTCGCCTATAAAGTCAAGTAATGAGCGGTGGTCAGGTCCACGAATCTAGCGGTCAAGTCTAGTGGTTGGCGACGCCTGAGGCCTGTTGCACGGAGGTGACGACGATGGCTTAATTGTAAATCTGTGCAAGTCCACAATAAGTGTGTGGCAGTTACGTCGTGGATTGGGGCGTCGCAAAAAATGGGCACCATGTACCATACGGGTGGCGTCACTTTTGCGCCCAAAGGGTGGTCACGGATGGGGTAAGCGCTACCCCAACAGGAAGCCTCCACAACGTGACCTCCTCTCGGCGCATTAAGCCACGAGGGAGGTCTGACCCACCCGGAGGTATAAGAGCTCGTGTGGTACGCCGGAGGCTTTCTTTTTCCCGGAGAACCTGCCCTTGAGCGTCCTAAGAAAAATGCGTTAGAGGGTGCGGTGTAACTTGTGGGTGGGTTCCCAAATCAGCTTGGACAATGTCCGGCAAAGCGGCCCGAGGCACCCACTGCACACGTATCCACACAGATGCGGAGGCAGCAAGATGGTGAATACTATCTGAGAGTGACGTAGACCGATACACTCGTCTTATATTGTGGATAGCTTGCGTTGAGTCCGTACGTATGATAAGCTGAGAACATCTGTCAGGTGGAATAAAAGATAGCAACGCTGTCAATCCGTCACGTATGGCGTCACGTATGCTGCCGGTGGGGCGGGATCCGCAAAATATGAGCATGTCTGGCCAGCCTCTGGTATTAATGGGCATGAATGATGGTGCCACTCACACTGGCATCAGTATTAGCGGCGACAGTGGCGGCAAGTTTAGATTTCACATTGCTTAATTCACGTTGCAAGCCGAACAATACGCCATTGAGCTCACGAGGAACAATGGGCGCAATTTCAGTTGTCAGTTATGGGACGCTAAGCACTGCGCGCACATAGGCCATACTAAGGGCTCTTATTGGCTCGAAAAGTACGAAGTCCTACACGAGCAGTACCATCCAAACACTTCTTCACAAGCAGGATGGGGATGACAACAGCATGCTACAGAAGCTTCAAGAAAGGTAAATCGCTACAGGCCGTAAGCCAAAATATAAAAACTACCCATATTGGGAATCAACACTGCTAGATGCGGATATTACTGTGCACGAAGTTCGAGCTTCTCTACTCAATATTAGGCGGAAAGCAGCACTACGAAGAGGGAGCATTCAATACGCCCTCATTCGAAACCTCAATGACGGATACCTAAACAGCTCGTATAATTCTGTAAGCGTTGCCCCAGGCATAAAAACATGCCGAAATAGCACTAACTCTTAATCCAGCAAACCCTTAGAACTCGGAAACCGGTGACTGATCTCACTAACGTCTTGCCTCAGTTTAATTAACGGATCACGTTGTCCTCCAAAGACTGCAACCACACCATGAGCCCCAGGAATTTTATTGCGATAGCAATTATATGGACACCTCGGCGGTTTTTTGCCGTCACCGTCATGTACCGGATATGTATATGTATGTATAAATATAAAATAGCCAAAAAAAAATAAATCATCAAAAAATTCCGAAACACCCAAACATGCATCCGACCCAGCGACCTCTCACTCCGTAGTAAGCCGGCTTAGATAGTTATACCACGCGCCATGGTTGCACCGGCATAACAACGGCAAGCTATTTATATACACCATTTACCGCCGGCGCTACGCAGGTCTCGGAGGAGCTTGAGCGTGTTTTAAGGCGATAGCTTTAAAGAGCTCGTTTCACAGAAATTCCGGCGTCGGCGTCGGTGTCGGTGTCGGCGTCGTTGGTTGTGAGCGAAAAATCATCATCTTGTCGCTGACCGCAAAATTGAGAAAGATGCAAACAAAATAAATAGTAAAATTTTCCGGCTTCGAGTGAGGATTGAACCCAGGCCGAATGCTTGGCAAGCAGGTGTCCTACCACACAGCCAAGCGTACGCTTAAAGATAACTTCCTCTGCTTGGAAATGCAGTGAAAATAACTTTCACGCATCACAAACACAAGCGTCCTGCACACATAAGTAACAAAACTTGTAATATCGCAGTAATATTGCGTGGTGCAAGCGTACGTGTCCATCGGGCGTCACAACACGTGAATATCATAACGACTTCGTGGTTTAAAGCCGGCCGCCCATTACAAAAGACATACACCTTACAGCGCGTATACCCTAACACCACGTAGTGGGTGCATAGCAAGTATGAACTAACTGGTTGTAGTACGCACTACGCAGATGATATCGCTCTCACGTTCATCTCTTAAAGGAGAAGCTTAAGGGTTTGTTTGTTTGTTTGTGGCCTAATGGAGACTAGTACCCCAGTTTTTCTTTTTTATCGTGCAACGCTTCTGCATTTTCTCTTTTAATATGAGTGAGTGAAACAACTTTATTGACGATCCGGCATAAAGGGGGAAGGGCTAGGGGAATTAAAGCGAGACACTAGCGTGCTCGGACGTCCCGGAGCAGCAACCTACTCGCTCTTCTAATATGAAAACTGCCGTCGAGACCCGCAAGAAAAAGGGGGCCCTTTCTGTACCCCCCTCGTGATGCGGAATTAAAAAAAAACATGACTGATCCCTCAGTCGTAGAAATCGGTATAAGGCGAAAGTGAAAACTGTCTTCACAGAAGTAGTGCTCATTGTGTGGTGATTATGAGAGCTTTTGAGCGTCTGTTAGTGTTTGGTGGCGATAGCAATAGTTGACATGGATGCACCCACGTTGGCGCCTAGAGCCTCACCTCCATCGCGACTACTAACATCAATAATCATGTGGTATCTGAAGTTGTTAACCCATACCTGGGCAAATATGTCTTCCTCCGCGATCCGGGCCTAGCGTATCGTGAATGCCGCGCAAAGATGGCATCAACAAGCACATAATAAACACTGGTACTTGATATGCAGTTCTTCAAAGCGTCAAGTAAGGAGAGAAACAGCACGATTTGCGCTCCCGAATAATTGAGAAACCTACGCCTGTGCTCATGCATTCGTTACCACACTGCGTTTCAGCAACACGGGAGGCAGAGTTTCGTAGCTTAAGCCGCGAATGCGCACAGGCGTTCCACGTCCCGCTTCGTCTCACTCCTCCAAGTCACGACATTCACCCGCCGACATCTCTGATTTTCTGCAGCATTTACTGTAGCAGTTTTATTATCGGTGGCGAAACGCCGTAGGAGCATGTGGATGCTGCACTACTCCGACGAAAGATGCACTAAAACGAGCCGTAACTGCGTCTACAGTGACTCACCGATGCTAGCGCGGCCAGTGTGTTTTTGCTGCTATCGAGACGCTTTTACCATGGCCTCCGTGATTGCGAGCCGGCGCGCGATCTCGCACGCTATGCTTTGACTGCGTCGTGGACGAATCATTCTCTACCGGCGCAAGTAAGTGTCATGCCGCATTAGCCTACTTCTCGCCTCCGCTCACAAACGGCGGCAACGCCCCGATCGCCAACACAGAGCACTCCGCGGGAGAGAATGTGTGAGAGTGTAAGGCGCGTTTGTACAGAGCTCTGCATCTGCATCAATAGCTCAGTCGGTACAGCACCGGGCGATTATTGTCGCGGGCCAAGGAGTCAGAGGTTCGATCCCAGGCGCAGGAAGTTTTGCTCGCATTTTTTTTATTTCTCATTTGGTGGTGTCCATTTCATCAACGTCATATCCGTGACGGAAATACGTCACTAAAGTCTTGGTGGACCCCGGCATAACACACTTTCGTGTTAAAAAAGAACGCATAGATCGCATTGGGTCAGACGCCACCGCGTGTAAGGAGACGCAGAGGGGTAACTCCACACGCCGCAGTATAAAAGAAAACGAAATATCTAAAAGCGTTCGGTTCTGCTTGGTTCTGCATTGTCGACACTTGCAGCGCGTTGCCCAAACAAAAAGATGTAGCAATAGTGACCATTGTTAGTTCGCGTTTGACTTGTGTATACTTACGCGCTCTTGTCGAGCGTCCTTCTTTTTTGTTTCACCGACGCGCTAGAGGTATCGAGCTGCTTGTCGTTATTCGTGTCACGTTTGAATTTCTTGCTATCGTATTCATTGCTTCGCCCTTGCAGCAAAACTCTCTTTTATTCTAGACACATTGTTTTGGTACTGGGCCCACTTTTCCGTGCAAGACATACTTCTCCAATTAAAAGAGGAAGTAATGCACAGACCCAGTTCTGCGCAAACTACAGCTGTGCTTGCCTGGACATCATCGGTGCATTTGACATCACGCATGACCTAATACTAGAGAATCTCTCATCGACTCGCTGCGGACGACGGGTTTATGACTATGTGAAGGTCGTTCTAACAAAGAAGGCCTCAACCATAGGATTAGGCTCTCTTTGCAGTGTCAGCATCAAGCCAGTGGGTAAAGGTACGCCACAAGCTTTGGTGTTATCCTCGACACTTTTTACTATCGCCGTGGCTAAATTACCGCCTCTACTGACCACCATTTCAAGATTGTGACATGCTTTATGTGCGGGCGATGTCACTATCTGGTTGAACAAAGGCTCAGACGGACAAATACAAGATGTGCTCCATGAGACAGTAAATACTATTAAGGAATATGCACGAGCACATAGTCTAGCGTGCTCTGCAACAAAGTCGGAACTCCTGTTCAGTCGTCGTACCCAGCAAAATCCCGACAACAGCCCCCCAAATCAGTCACCTTAGCGGACCATGTAGTTCCCTGCGTAAAACTCCGTGTCCTTGGCCTCTACATTCCAGCTAATCTCAAGGCGACGCCCACCATGAATATATTTTGACAGGTTTCTCAAATGACGCGTATAATCTGCCGCTTTGCAAACCGAAGGCATGGTCTTTAAGCACAAGACATTCTACGTATTTTGAACGCCCGCATAGTAAGCCACGTCACCTACCACGTTCCTTATCAAACTCTAACGTTTGCACAACAGAAAAGACTGGACATTCTCCTCCGCGGAGCCGTCAAGGTGGCGCTTGGACTACCCTTCTACGTGTCCACCGAACGTTTCCTGGCCATAGAAGTGCACAACAACCCAAGGAATTAACTGAAGTACAGCGTGATAGGCAGATACGAAGACTCCGCATCACCCAAGTGGGAGATCGGCTACTCATCAGGCTAGGGTATCCTCCAAACCAATGCAGATACACTAAAGCAGAGAAACAGCTACCCAGTGACCTCGAATCACCAATTACAATCCCGTCACTTCCGCGCAACATGCACCCTGAGCGCAACGCTGGGCGCAGGCACGCAGGGGGTAAAAATCTCACACGCCTCATCGATCAGTCTCCCCCAAACACAGTCGTATACTCCGGCGCCACTAGACACCACTCCCGCAATTTCACAGTTCAAGCAGTTATGAACAATGATCACGACTTGGCGGTCTCCATTAGAGTACCTACCAAGAAAAACATATGAGGTCAAGGAGTGCGCCGTCATTCTGGCTATTACCCACGCTGCCATGAACCTTCCTCACGCAGATGTTATTCTAATCTTTACAGATTCGCAGAACGCCTGTCGAGCCTTCACATGCGGTATCAACAACTTGTGGGTTTGGGCGAGTCTGTTCATGATGCGAATAAATAGAAGCAGCGCGAAAAAACGAACGACAAGGAACACACACAACAGGACTAGCGCTGTACTGCCAACTGAATGTTTATTGAAAAGATTCGTTGATTATTTCTTGGCGTTTGTGTGACAAGGCGTTTTTGGTGGCATAGCGATAAGTGGTGATCTTTTCAATAAACATTCAGTTGGCAGTACAGCGCTAGTCCTGTTGTATGTGTTCCTTGTCGTTCGTTTTTTCGCGCTGCTTCTATTTATTCGCATCATGAACCGACTCGCCCAAACCAACAAGTTGTTGCTAACACAGATTTCTTCTATCCTGTCTTCACCGGCTGTGCCTGATCCTGCAAGCACCTGTGTCAGCTTAATCGCCATCACTACCTGCCAGTCCAGAATGCTATCCTACTACATGTAGAACCGGATTCCACCCCCTGAGGTGAGTGCTTTCTTTGGTTTTGTGGAGCCTTCGTGGGGACATACGAAAAGAATGTGCAAGGTGCTCAAGTCCGAGAAGTGGAGACAAATACGCATGTTCAATGACTGGCTTCAAGTATTCGTTCAGGAGGGCAAAGACCCTTGCAGGGGTGCCCGATCTATGCAAGAATACAGGAAACTTGTCGGTCAGTCTACCGAATTTTTGTGGCAGCGCATCAGACTTTCCTTACGGAAACCGGATCCGAAACCTAAGCCTAACGATAACGTCACCATTTTGGGTGGAGCGGATGTTCCCAGTGACGTGAAGGCTGTTTTAGGCAAGGGGCCAAAATTCAGTTATGAACCGCAATTATCAGGGCAGCAGTTTTTGGCCATGGCTAGAGATATGGCAGACAAGGTCGACAAACAAGAAAGGGACCATGCAACCAAAGAAGGCGTCGACTGTGTCATAAAGAATGTGATCCCCCGGAACGCACCCAAGTCACCGTTCAAGCATGTGGTGTCGTGGTTGAAGAGCAACAGCATAAATATCCTCCAATCTAACAAAGAAGGAATGTTTGTTTTGCTACCGGAAAACCTCCTGGAAGAAAAGGCCGACGAAGCCATCGCGAAGAACTTTAAGGCAGTGAACTTCGATCCAAAGAAGCAAAGGAGGGTAGCTTTAAAGCTACTTGGTGAGCTTAATCTGGATCATATAAAGAAGATCACGAGCAAGGCAGAGTCTGGGTTCCTTGACGTGTTTTTCACGTGTAAAACGCACAAACCCTCCTACCCGTTACGGGTAATTGTGTCCGAAAAAGCTTCGTCGCAGTTGCATGTCGGAAGGTTTTTGCAAAGACATTTGAAGAAGCTTCCGTTCAATGACCCTTACTTAGTGAAAAGTTCTGATGAATTCGTGAATCAACTAAGCGGTCTTTGTGTCGCGAATGGAAACAGTGTAACGGCGTTTTCTGTAGACGTAGAAGATTTGTTTTATTCTCTTTCACGTGATGGTTTGCTAGCTGCTGTACGGGATAAAATCAGTGAAACTAATCAACAGGACTTCCAGAACTCAGCAGGCATAAACGTTGACAATTTTATCACGCTTTTAGAATTTTATCTGAATTCGACAGCCATTAATCACAATGGAACTTTTTATATTCAACGCACCGGCATTTGCATTGGTTCATCCATTGCGCCTATTCTCAGTGACATATTTTTATGTAGTGTTGACAACCGTATTTGCGCAGCATTAAATGACTCCCCAGTAACTGGCATTTATCGCTACGTTGACGACTACCTCATTCTTTTGAAGAAACGTCCGGGTTACTGTTTTCATGACGAAGTCCAACGTATTCTGGGCATTTTTAGGATGCATGGAGGGGGGACTGAAGTTCACTTTTGAAACGCCTAAGGATAATAACATTCAGTTTTTAGACATTAATATTTCCTTTCATGCGTCTAATGAACATGTCTGCTGGGTGTATCTACCTAGATCTAAGAAAGGCATCCTTCCGTATGATAGTGCTCATTCCAAGCTTGTAAAAAGGGGAGTCGCCATCACTTGTGTACAAAGTGCAATTAACAAATCCTGTGAGCACCAAATGAAGGCTAGTCTAATGCAACAGACCGAACGACTCAAGTCATTTGGCTATCCAGCTTCCGTCATCACAGCTGTGTGTGAAACTTTTTTACAAAGATTAAAACGTTCAGGAAGAAAAACTGATGAGCAAGAAAAAGACAAAAGACCGTTTCACGTGATACCGTATGTAAATAGGTTATCGCATAACCTGAAGAAAGTGGCCAACAGGCACGAAGTTAACCTGGTATTTTCCGCTCCCCGTAAACTTTCAACACTGTGTAATGCCATGAAAGGTCGTAAGCCAATGCTATGCACTACTAACCATGAAACAAAATTCACCAAGGGCACCTCTGATGTTGTTTATGAGATACCATTAAGTTGTGGGAGAGTGTACATCGGACAAACTGGGCAATGTTTTAATTATAGGGCTAGGCAACATAAGAACAATGTAAAAAATGGCTATGGCAGCCACCTAGCCTTCCACTGTAAAAAATGCGCATGCACACCCATGTTCGTGGACACCAGGTTTTTGACGTTTGGAAAATCCAAAAAAGAAAGAGAAATCGTGGAAGCGTACTTTATTAATAAAGCTGGAGATAAGTGTGTCAGCGCGGCGTCACTTAGTTTAACTACTCATGAGAGATGTTTTCTCGATAAACACCTGCTAGTATAGCAACACGCATGCCCGCAATCGTTGATTATTTGTGGCGTTTGTGTGACAAGGGTTTTTTGGTGGCATAGCTATAAGTGGTGATCTTTTCAATAAACATTCAGTTGGCAGTGCAGCGCTAGTCCTGTTGTGTGTGTTCCTTGTCGTTCGTTTTTTCGCGCTGCTTCTATTTATTCGCATGCGGTATCCGCTCACAACACACACACCGAATTTCGAACTCCGCATTCCACTCATCGCATAAGTTTCGACTTGTCTGGAGCCCTGCGCACGTCTGTCTCCCCGGTCATGACTGCGCACATGCAGCTACCCGAGCACTCACTAAGCGGGAACCGGAGGAGAAACCATTCAACCCACTTGAGGAGGACACAAACATAGAAGTTCTTGGATATCGAGACACTGTCTATTACAATAGACAATAACGCCTTCGGTACCCTCTACCACACCACACGCTGACCCGAAAGGATGCAACCGCAGTGCGTCAACTGCAGGCCAACAAATTCCCCGAGCTATACTTCCCCCACATCCTCGATCCAGTTTTCTACCCTGACAAATCGCCTGGCTGTACAGTGGTAGCAACGTTATTTCATGTAACGCTGGAATGTCAGCGTCCGCCTACCATGCACCCTCCCATCTTTCCTATTCCAACCCAGCAAAGCTGAGATGCCATGCTGCGCGACAAAAGTCTGAGTGGCCAGCGGGCGCTGGTCCGTTGGGTGCGGCACGCGGCAGCGGTGGTTGGAGCTTTGGAGCTCAAGTCGACATTGCTCAATAATTAAAATAAAAAGTTTTTTTCTCTCTCATGGGTACAGTTTTCAATGCGAAGTATTTCTTAGTGAAACAAAGGCACTTTTAGCGTTTCTATCTATCTATCTATCTATCTATCTATCTATCTATCTATCTATCTATCTATCTATCTATCTATCTATCTATCTATCTATCTATCTATCTATCTATCTATCTATCTATCTATCTATCTATCTATCTATCTATCTATCTATCTATCAGTCGAGCACCATAACTATCAAACCACCGTGGCGGGTAGCAACATAAAGTAGGATAATTGTTCGTACTTACACTCAGTATTATATGACAATAGAAAGCACCTTTCTTGAGTATTCCAGTGTCGGAATTGGTAAACAATTTCCTCATTGTCTGAAAAGCATGGTATAGCTGCAGGTATACAGAACTACATGGCAAAAAAGTTACTCATATTACTGGATTTGATTATGTTCGAAGTGGTACATTCAAGTAGAGAAAATACTGCATCAAATACGAATTAAACCATCTTAACGAAAAAGAAACCTTGCGTGGCAGCAGTTCATCAATATGGCTGGTACGATTTATTAAAACTTATTGTTGGGCTAGTTTACTTATTCTAATTTAGCGCAACATTGTAAACCGTCGAAACACTCACACATTCACACACGCTTACGCTCAAGAAACACACACCACAGACAGCGCCTACTACCAACTGTTTATTGTGCGCGACTGACCATCCAATATACGCACAGGGGGGATGCGCTAATACAATGATCAACATGCGCATGCGCAAATATTCAACAAGCGATCTAAGAACGAGCCACCACCCAACAAACTAACAGAGAAGGGGAAAACAGATAGACCAGCAAGGAGCACTAACCTCTTGCTTCGAGAAAAGATGTTGTCTATTGATAAAAAACCGCAGACGGCTCACTAAGAGAACGATCCTTATGTTTTTTTTTCTATAAAGTAAGCTTGCGATGAAAGACGAGAGATGATTTCACGCGTCTTCCGAGAAGCTGCGTGTCTGTAAACCGTGGTTCACACCCACATGCGGCCGCATGTACCACAAGATGCACGTACTTATCCTCTTTTTTCTTAATTTTAGATGGTCAGTCACGCACAATAAGCAGTTGTTAGTAAGCGCCATGTGTGCTGTGTGTTACTTGAGCGTAACCGTGTGTGAATGTGTGAGTATCTCGAGGGTTTACCAAGTTGCGCTAAATTACTTACAATATGGTTGGTATGAATACGCAGTATGCAAAGAAAGTCGGAATTTCGAGCTGCTAAACAACTTGCAGCAGTTCTCGATTTAACTTTGTGGTTGGGTTGGTGAATTCCGTGAAAGCTCGTTAATTGGACTTCCTTTTAATACGGAAAACTGTATGACTCGGACGTGTTCCCCTGGTCCTGGCAAGCACATGCAATGTTTAATTACATCAAACTATCGTTAATTCGGTCACATTTGGGCGCTACCCAGTTAATTAGGACGATCCTCGAACCGCGCTAAGCAACGAAGAGCCGCGAATATGCGACCAAAAGAGCAAAAACAGCTTTCGCCAACAACCGAAACGGCCGCGGCTATTCAGGAAGGCGTGGTCACCATCCAAGATTTACCATAATTGTGTTGTCGGCGACGAAGGCTTCAGTGGCTGCGACAGAAATCTTTCGTTATCTATTTTAATCGGCGTACGCAAACTACGTGGGTATTAGGTATGAGGGCGTCGATAGCGAGTGGGTTCGAAGTTGTGACAAGCTGCAGTTTCGTTTTCGCCGCGTGCCTTCGGAAGTGCGTAGTTACCATCCATGACTTTGCGTTAGCGAGCAGGGTTTATTCAGCAGCAGGTGGAGCACTTAGCAGTTTCGTTTTGACTCCTGTCCAGGGTTGCCGTTGGACAGATTCGAAAAGGAGCCAGAATTCAAGCTAAATGTAGCCAAAGTAGCCAAACCATTTATTCTGTGCCCCAACTTCATATCCAAATGGTAGAAAATGGGTATTACCTAGAGTTTTAATATTGAACAATGAGTAACATGACCTTGAATCCAAACTGAAGTAGAAATACGCGCACTTTTTATCTTGCTTGGCCTTGAAGTCATCAATATGTTGTTAACCAATGAATCAGATGTTTGAGCCAGAGACAGAGTAAAATAGAAACATTCCAGTTAACCAGTCATTAGGAACATTAAATGAAGAAGCAGGCCGTGATTGAATTCGCGGACCGAAATGATTATTATTTATCATAATGCCTGTCCATCCTGATGTAGTGGTATCTGAAGATTACCAATCCAGCTTCATTTTGTAGTGGGTGTCTGTTTTTGTCATGTTTATACGAGAACACGTGCTGTGCGTCAGTATCAGAAACTGGCTCGTAGCGTCAGCATCGACGGCGGGGCAGCATGAACTACGTGCTAGCCACGCTTTTCACAACATGCGTGCGACTTCATCAGTTCTATACAGTGATGTTCCGTCCTGGACACAAGAATTCCCTTTCCGAGGACCGAAAATTCCTTATTTCCGGCATTTTTCCCCGCATACATAGCCAAAAATCGCCGCATATTTCCCTGCACAAAAAAAGTTTATATATATATATGTAGTGTTCGACGTGTTTCAGGCTCTTCCCATCGATTTCATACCGTCGCATGGTCAGCGCAGCGTAATAAACTGTGCGGTGTTTAGCATTACGTATATATGCATTTTCTAAATAACACACACTGCCGAATACGTACGTATTGATATTGCGCCTCAAATATGCGTAATATTTGCTTTTTTATTGACAATGTTCATAAGTATGAACAGATTCACCAGATCAAGATGGGCGGGCTTTGAGCATGGGCTTAAACTTTCGCCGCGCAGCTGAATCGCTGGCCACACAAACCAGCAGTCAGTCAAATCAATGTCATCAATGTTTCTGCGTTGAATTATCCCAAGAAAGACTATGGTGTTTAAAAACGAACCTTAGAGGTTGTGGTTTGGCGCGCTACATGCGCCAGAAACGATTGTGACATGCGAAAGCCTCATGTCCACAGTCTTTCGATCGTTATAAAAAAAAAATTTCGCCGCCCCTCAAAATTCCCTGCAATATCGCGAAGATTCCCTTTTTCCCTTTCGTCCAAAATGACTGTCGAAAATTCCCTGAAAAAGGGAAAATTCCCTGCACGGAACATCACTGGTTCTATATTAGCCTAACGGCGCACTTTAATACTCTTTCTTCCTTTATTTTTCAATCTCTTCCTGTCTTTTTTCTTTCTTTCTTTTTTTTCTAGTAACATCTCTTTTCTATCATCTTTTACTCCCCTTACCCCCTTCCCCAGCACAGGGTAGCCAGGCGGTCCAAGAACTGGCTAACCTCCCTGTCCTTCCGATTGTTTCCCTTCCTCCTTCCTTCCTTAATATCATCTTTAATTGACAAGTTACAGTGACAGTGCCCTATTCATAGTTTATTGAAATACATAAAACCCCAAAATTCTTGGCATAACCTCCCTTCCCCCCACTCAGCGGATGTGTCACACTGACCAAGCGAACAAGATCATCATTTCGTCTTGGCAGGCCCGCCGCACGTTACGCTGCAGTTCTTCGATGAGCACCAAGCTACTGGCGGGGGGGAGGACATACGCATTCATTGGCTGACACATCAGAAAAGCTTTAAAAAACAAAATGTTGTTCTTCAGGCTTGCTTGGTACTTCATCTGATATAGTAAGAAAATGGCTACTGAATGAGCCAATATACAAGTCTAAATTACGCAGAAAGAAGCCATACTGCCTACCTGAAATGTTCGCCCCCAGACGAGGTCAAAAGTAGTCAATTTTCGCAAAGTGGTCACCAACGACACCACTGCTTCTGTCGTGGAAGGCTGTGATGGAATTACCAGGTATTGGGCCCAGGACCACTCAGCAAGGAACTGAATCGGGTCACGAGTGCACACACACAAACATATATTAAGGCGAAAGCATTCAATGTCTCATGCTCACGTCCGTCCGGTGTCCATCCGTCCGGTGTCCGTCCGTCCGGTGTCCGTCCGGCGTCCGTCCGTCCGTCCGTCCATCCGTCCGTCCGTCCACACCCCCACTGCGCATGCGCCAACCCATTAAAAAAAATAAAAATAAAAAACCTCCTCTCCACCTCTCTCTCCTCTAGGCATCCCTCCCCGCGGAGGCCACACCCTCACTGCGCCTGCGCGTCCCCTCCCTCTCTCCCCTCCTACGCTCCCCCTTTCTCCCCTCCTACCCTCCCCCTCTCTCCTCTAGGCATCCCTGCCCACAGCGTCCACACCCCCCACTGCGCATGCGCGTCCCCTCCTCTCTCTCCTCTCCTACGCTACCCCCCTCTCTCGCCTCGCGACGCCGACGCAGGCAGCGTCTGCTAGCGAGTTTCTTGGTTGAAAAAACCGACTGCTCGCGCTGCACAACCGTTCACTGGCCATCCCGTATATATGGCAATGGATCTTGACCTCCAAGGTGGTGCCGGTGGGAGATTTCTCCTGTGCGTTGTTGAACAATAATAATTCGCAGCGTGTGCGTTAACTAAAAGCGCACTGTGGGTCTCTGTGTCCAGTCGGAGTCTTCTGTCTCTCATTGCCCATTAGCAGCGATTGGCATGTTCCAGTAGGAAACACCGCTCCATCACTGCGTGCTTTGCGCCTCCCCAGTTTTCTCTCCTGCGCAACGCTGCGATGAACGCCAGCGTCAACGCCGCCGCCAGTGTAAGCGTTAGCGCCCGCTGCTTCGCATCTACACATGGTTCCCTTTAGCGGGAGATGGTGTAATCTTTAAGGCGAAAGCCTTTAATGTCTCATGCTCACGTCCGTCCGGTGTCCGTCCGACCTCCGTCCGGCGTCCGTCCGTCCGTCTGTCTGTATGCTCGTCCGTCCGTCCGTCCGTCCGTCCATCCGAGCTCTGGCACGGAGCCAGCTGGCCGCCGGGATGCGCAGACGGACGCCGGTCACGTCGGACTCTATAGCGCTCGCGCTTTGCTTGCGTAGCGTCGCTGTGCCCAGAGTTTGCAATCATTCTGACCGACGCCGTCTCAATGGACCCAGGCGTTCACGGAATACACTTTTCAATTTACAAAGGGTCCGTCAACTTAAGAGCTGGAACGCGGATGGCGTTTGCACGATGCGCAAAGCGCGAGAAAATACTAACCCATGCGAACGGAGGAAGATGAGTCTCGCGTCTCGCTGCGATTCGCGGTAAAAAATTAAAGTAGAAAACACGTACCCATTTGGTTTGTGTGTTATCCCACTGAGAGTGTAAAAGAAAAAAAAGACATGGCATAATCAGTGGAATGGCCACACGCTTTCGCCGAACACACTTTGGAATGTACAAAGTGTCCTTTTTACAGAGAAATGACGGAACTACTGACGAGGACACTTAGGGTAATCGAATACATGCAGTCCTATCTGTGATAACCGTCTCTGAATGAGAATAGTCTAGCCGTGTTCGAAGTGGCTTGTTGAACGCCGACGCCGGTCGCTCGGAGACGGCGTGTTGTCTGGCTCGCTGACGTGCTGAAGGTCAGTCGGCCCTCGCCATGACACTGCTCTCTGCCGCAGCAGTAGTAGCAGAAGAGCTCGGTAGCTCAGCAGCTCTCAGCCTCCACGTTCGTCCCCGTCGTGCACCGGGGTCGTGCCGGCTGCTCGGACGGGCAGCTGCAACGACAGCCCACAGCACACGGAACACGATCGACCGCTGTGCCCGGCAGTGAGGACAGCCTCAGCTCGCCTGATGCCTGGGCCAGTCACCTAGCCGGAGTGCAGGCCTCGTTCGTCGCGGTTGTCGAGCGGTCAGGAACGGCAGCCGGAAACCCCGCGCATCGCCTGGTCCCTGGGCCTCAGCGCCTCGACGCTGTCTCCTAGTTCTCCGGACCGGTCGTCCAGCCCAGAACCACCTGTCCTTGACCGCTGCGCTGCCTCTAATCACTACACGCACACCGGAGCACGCGTCGCACACGCACACACTTCGTTTTAAATGCGAATGCATTTCATAGTCGGGCTATGTCAGGCATCCGGCGTTGTCCGGCGTTGTCCGGCGTTGTCCAGCGTTGTCCAGCGTTGTCCGCGGAGGAGGAGGAGGAGGAGGATAGGTTGAGGAGGTAAGCGCCGGCAGGTGTTAGATGTGAAGCATCTTATGGCGAAGCTTAATCCGGTGGTGGTGGTGGGGCGGCGTGATCACCCTTACTGCGCATGCGCAAACCCTTTAAAAAAAATAAAAATAAAAAACCTCCTCTCTCCCTCTCTTTCTAGGCATCCCTCCCCGAGGCAACCACACCCCTCACTACGCATGCGCGTCCCACCTCTCTCTCCTCTCCTACGCTCCCCCCTCTCTTCTCTAGGCATCTCTGCCCGCTGCGCGTACCCTGCCCTCTTTCCTCTCCTACTCCCCCCCCCCCTCTCTCGCCTCGCGACGCCGACACAGGCAGCGTCTGCTAGCGAGTTTCTTGGTTGAAAAAACCGACTGCTCGCGCTGCACAACCGTTCACTGGCCACCCCGTATATATGGCAATGGATCTCGACCTCCAAGGTGGTGCCGGTGGGAGATTTCTCCTGTGCGTTGTTGAACAATAAAAATGCGCAGCGTGCGCGTTAACTAAAAGCTGACTGCGAGTCTCCGTGTCCAGTCGGAGTCTTCGGTCTCTCATAGCACATTAGCAGCGATTGGCATGTTCCAGTAGGAAACACCGCTCCATCGCTGCGTGCTTTACGCATCCCCAGTTTTAAATGCGAATGCATTTCAAGTGCGTGAGGGCGCTCGCATCGCGGGAGCTCGGCGGAGCTATATATGAAAAAAAAATTAAAAAAAGAAAAAAAGGGAAAAAAGAACAAAAAAAAATAAAAAAGAAATAGAAAAAGAAGAAAAAAAAACAGAACAAAAGCAAAAAAAACAGGCGCTTCGCCGTGCTCCCGACCGGGCTGCAGAAATTAGGCGCCTTTTCGTTCTTCGAACCACAACCACCATATATAAATGGAGTGAAGCGCGCGCGAAATGCATTCGCATTTCCTCACGATTCCCTTCGGGGAGGTGGGGGCATTTTTTTTCATCGTTCCGCACGGCGACCACTTGTTTTTTCGCGCCTCTGTATCATGATAAGCCTCCGTTTAGGAAAGTTGTTCACAACTTTTATGACCTGACGTAGAGGCGGCAAAAATGTCACAAAGTTCTGTATAACTCCCTAAATCTCCAGTTGCATGTCCACAACACTTCCGAAGTCTGCATAACATGTTGGAATACATCCTCATTAAGCCCTGCTCAGGTAATCAGCTCCGACATTTTCTGACCCTTTGATGTAAGACACCGAAAATTAGTACTCTTGCAAGAGTAGGCTCCATCGCGAAACTCTGTTGTTCAGGTGTTTAGCGGATCGCAAGTAATGCAACGTCTGATGGTCGGATTGTATGGCAAGTAGAAGTGGAACTTTTGAACTGCCCAGACAAGTGCCTGACATTCCCGTTCGATCGTTGGATACCGGGTTTCTCGAGGCAACAGGTTTCGGCCAGCGTAGGCAACCGGTTGCAAGACCTGGTCTTCTCCTAGCTGGAGCAGTGCGGCCCCAAGACTAGTAGACGAGGCGTCGGTGCGGAGAACAAATTCCTTTTCTGTGTTGGGCGCTTGCAAAATGGGAGTATATACAAGCTTGCTCTTCAGAATAACAAAAGCTTCTGCTTAAGACGGTCAACACGTGATAGTATTGCTCTGTACTTTCCGCGTGAGATCGGTCAATGGCTTGGTGATTTCAGCGTAGTCGGCAATGAATTTCCTGTAGTAGCCTGTTAGGCCCAGGAAAGACTGGAGGGCTTTCTTCGTCTTGGGTCTTGTAGTGGCGAGGATCTTGTCAAGCGTTTTCAGAAGAGGTTCGACTTTACCGTCCGCTATTCGATGACCAAGAAACAGATGGCCTACTCTCCTATCTCACATTTAGTGGGCTTGATGGTCTAATTGGCGCGTCGTATTCCATGAAATACACGCAGCAGAGTGACCAAATGTTCATGCCACGTGTTTGTAGCAGTGAGTACATCGACAAAATAGTGGTGAACATTTTCTAAGTCACCAAGAACAGCTCTAATGAGGCGTGCGAAAGCAGCCGGAGCTGTCTTTATGCCAAAGGGCATGTATACAAAGTTTTATAGTCGAGATATACTGGAAAATGCTGTTTTTTCCTGACTTTCCACTGCCCTGGGCACTTGCCAGCAGCCTTTGGTAAATTCAAATTTTGAGAATTTTGCATTGACCAGCAAGGGCAAGAACCACGTCTATACGCGGTATTGGTTCTGCGTCTGCAATCAAGATCTTATTGAGCTCTCTGAAGTCAATGCATAAACGAATCGTGTTGTAAGTTTTCTTGAAAACTACGATAGGAGCATCGTATGGTGACTGCGACCTTTCAATTATACCCAACTTTAGCATTTCCTGGACCTCTTCCTCGACGCCTACCTGTAGAGCTGGTGGGATGGGATACTGCGGAACATGTATAGGCTTATCAGATGTCAAACGTAGTGTGCAATCCACTAGATTAGTCTTTCGTGGAAGGTCAGAAAAGATGATCTCAAATTCTTTGAATAAGGCAAGCACCTCGGAACGCTGGTCAACACTCAGATTGCGAGATGTAACATCAGCCGCAGTCTGTGTGCGAAATATTGTAGGAGACGGAATCTCGTGTGAGCTTTCTTGGCTTGTCTGTTCCTCATTTGCTTCCGGTGGCCCTTGGTCGACTTCGGTTATGACCGACACCTGCTGCACTGGTAAAGGTTCGCGTTCCTCGTACTATTTAGCATATTGATGCGGAAAATTTTCCTCTTTCCACTTATTGCAGCAACAACGTAGCAGACTTCATTCTTCCGTTCGACGACTTCAAATGAACCTTTCCATTGCATGAGCAGGTTGTTGGAATCTGTCGGCAAAAGTAGCACTTTATCCCCAACGTTTAGCTTTCGAGGGCGGCTCTTGCGGTCGAAGGAAGTCTTTTGTTTTGCGCATGTTCTCTCCAATTCGTCATGCGCAACTTTACATGTCTCTTCGAAGCGGTTTCCAAGTCCAACCATGTAAGCATAGGTAGCGCGAATTTCGCCGTCGATGTCTTCATTGCTCCACAGCTCCTTCAATACCGTCAATGATCCTTGCACGTGACGACCATAAATGAGCTGAAAAGGCGAGAAGCGCAAGCTCGCTTGCGGCACCTCTCTGTAAGCGAAAAGCAGTGGGGCGAGGTATCAGTCCCAGGATCGTGGCTTTTCCTGGCACATCCTCTTCAACATCATTTTAAGCATTCCATTACATTTCTTGACGAGACCGTTTGCCATGGCGTGATAGGGGGTCGTTCGAAAAAACGTGATAGCAAGAAGACGGCCCACTTCTCTCATGAGTTCCGCTGTAAAACTTGTCCCTTGGTCGCTTACAATCTCCTTCGGCAAACCGACTCGAGAGAAAATTTCAATTAATCCTTCTGCGACATGCACGGCATTAATTACAGAGAGTGCAATGGCATCCGCATATCGGGTGGCAAAGTCATTAAGAGTTTTAATATAATGGTTACCATTGGCCGACTTCGGTAAGAACGGACCGATTAAATCGTCCGCAACACGCTCAAACAGCGTCCGTACAACCGGCATGTAACCCAGTGGCGCAACATCAATTTTGCCTTTTGGTATCGTTCGCTGACACCTAACGCAGGACTTTGCAAACCGTTTCACATCGCCATGCAGATCTGCCCAGTGAAAATCTGCTAAGATTCGATCTTTCGTGCGCCGAATGTCTTGGTGCCCTGCCATAAGGCTCTTATGGCCTACGTCAAGGATATGTCTTCTAAACATCTGCGGTACGACGAGCTGGTTAAATGTCCTGCCGGTCGCAAGAGAGTACTGTCGGTAGAGAAGTCCACCTCTCTCAAGACACGTAGAACTGTGGCGTTTGGGTGACTTGAAGTCTTTACCGGCTTTAGCAAAAACGGCCTTCAATGTTTTACCCTTCTGCTGCTCTTCGCAGAACTGGTCTTTTGTCACGTCGCACCATTTTATCTTCGGCACCGACAATGGAGTTATTTTATCCTCGTGTGGTTTCACCGTAGCAAAAACGTAGTGAGGATGCTGTAGAACTTTCACACTGTGCTTTGTCGTCACATTATGCCTCTGGTCGACTGCAACAGGCTTCCACTGATGATCTGGCTTGCGAGGATCTCTGACACCCGATAGGTTACCAAGCACTAAATCGTAGAGCGGCTTGTCCATACATAGTGCGGTTACCTCTCCAACGAAGTATGGGGTGTTTACGGGAACCTTGGCCTCTGGTACTTCTATAGTGAAACCATCAATGATCAGGACTCGGCTACTCTTCCCGGTCAACCGTTCATTCGGAACCAGATCTCTGCGAATAATTGCAGTATTACTGCCCGTATCTCGAAGAACCCTGGCTGTCTTACCCAGCATTTCCCCTTCAGCTACTGGCATCCCTTTCACAAGAAATACGGGTTTTCTTTCATTCAAATTTCAATTAGGAGGGTCACGTGTCTTTCTTTTTTCCCTCCGCCAGTTTTTCCACTCGAAGGAAAACTGGGACGGTTCTCGTTTACTAAAGACGCGGAACTATTTTCTTTTTGCGCCTTCATGCTCTAGCACTCGTCGCTCTTGTGGCCTATTTTCCCACAAACCTTGCACTTCGTCACTTCTTTACTGGGTTACGACATTCATGTGCTTGATACCCCAGACGCTTGCATAGCATACACCTTGGCAAAGGTTTCTTCGGAGCATTATCAAGACTCTTTTAATCTTTCGAGTCGTCTCGACCCTTTCCGAGGTTTGTTAAGTTTTGTGCTTCCACGAAGCGATCGGTGGGGTCAGCTAGCTGTTGGAGTGACTTGCACTCACTTTCCTTCAAAAATATTGTGAGCTTTGGATGGCAACAGCGGAGAAACTGTTCGACGAGCATGTGGTTTCGAAAGCCATCGAACGTTCTAGAAACATCAGTCATGTCAATCCAGTGGTCGAAGTACACCGAGAGTCTCGCAGCTAACTGCCTCCCGGTGTCTCCATCTTCAGCTCGTGCTTTGCGAAATTTCTCTTGATACCCTTGCGCAGTCAATCGAAATCTCTGCAACAAGGCTGTCTTTACCTTCTCATAGTCTAGAGCAGGGGTCTCAAACTCACCTCAGCCAGCGGGCCGCAGTCACGCAATACAGTCTAGGAAGGGCCGGGGTAGTGTTAAACGCGGGGGGGGGGGGGGGGGTGGGGGGGTAAGTTTGAATAATTTGCCAGCAAACGTTGCCATGTGAAAGAGAACTGTCCCATATCTCATATACAGGTCATTTCTGAAGGGGACAGATTTGGTGCCACGATTCCAAAATTTTGTCGATACCGATCTCCAAATCGCCTCAAATCTGGGCGCCGATTCTGAAATATAATTTCTGTTTCATGGTTATGTTTCAAAGCAAGGTGAACACACGGGATGCCTCACGAAGACAATGCCTTAAACCAGTCATGCATGTGTAGCTCACGAGCGTACTTAATAAGAAAATAAAAACAATGTGGGGCGTAGACAGTCATGTGTGGGCCGCGGGCCGCAACTGAAAGCCTCGCGGGCCGCATGCGGCCCGCGGGCCGCGTGTTTGAGACCCCTGGTCTAGAGAATCTGTGGCAGTCATTGGACCAATTACTGTCAAGGCTTCACCACTCAAACACATGCTCACAGATAATGCCCATTTCTCTTGCGGCCAGATTTGTCCTGTTGCCACGCATTCAAATCATTGCAAGTAGGCATGCAAATCATCCCGTCGCTCATTGAACAATGGAAGCAATTTCTGGGGATTAAGTACCGAAAAGAAGCTACTCGGCTGAGCCACAGAATCAGAGTCAGCTGTTGCATCTACCCTCGGAGCTCCTTCTTGAAACTTTACCTTCAGCTCAAGGATTTGCTTCTCTCTTTCATCTGCTTCCTTGCTCGCCTCTCACTCAGCAGCACGTTCATCTCTTTGTCTGGCCTGTTCTGCTTCAACCCACTTTCTCAATTCCGCGTCTGACAGACCTAGCTGTAACACAACAGCGGCTAACTTATCGGTGTCCATAATCGGACCGACTACTATGAGGGTGACCTTGAGAGAGGATAATTTCCTACGGCGTTTCTACGAGCGGTATCCTGGGAGGCTCACCAGATTGCGATGGAAGTACCAGATTTTGGGCCCAGGACAACTCAGCAAGGAACTGAATGGGGTCACGAGTGCTCACACACAAACATATATTTACAGAGAAAAGATGGAACTACTTACGCGTACACTTGGGTAATCGAACACATGCAGTCCTATTTCTGAAAATTGTCTCTGAATGAAAATAGTCTCGTCGTGTTCGAAGTGGCTTGTCCGACGCCGACGCCGGTCGCTCGGAGACGGCGTGTTGTCTGGCTCGTTGACGTGCTAAACGTCAGGAGGTCCTCGCCATGACACGGTTCTCTGCCGCAGCAGTAGTAGCAGACGAGCTCGATAGCTCAGCAGCTCTCAGCCTCCACGTTCGTCCCGCTCGTGCACCGGGGTCGTGCCAGCTGCTCGGACGGGCAGCTGCAACGGCGGCCCACAGCACACGGAACACGATCGAACGCTGTGGATGGCAGTGAGGAGAGTCTCAGCTCGCCTGATGCCTGGGCCAGTCACCGAGCCGCAGTGCAGGCCTCGTTCGTCGTGGTTGCCCAGCCGCCAGGAACGGCAGCCGGAAGCCCCGCGCATCGCCTGGTCCCTGGGCCTGTCACCCAGGCGGAGTACAGGAACGGTAGAGCGCCTCGAGGGTGTCGCCTAGTTCTCCGGACCGGTCGTCCAGCCGTGAACCACCTGTCCTTGACCGCTGCGCTGCCTCGAACCACCGCACTCGCACACACTTCGTTTTTTTTCTTGATCGCCCGCGCACGGCGACCACTTAATTGTTTTTTGCGCCTCTCTATCATGACAGATGCGTGCGTGCCTTCATAACAGCGCGGACGCTACGAACGTTCGTTCAGCAACCTCGGTTTTGTCGACAGTGGATGCGGCACTCAGTAGGTTTGCTTTGACATTGGGCAATGCACGCATTGTCATCAAAGTGAAACCTGGTAGAAGCTGTTGAAGATGAAGAGCTTCAGCCGTGGTCCGTATGCTGGCATAAAACGCGCTTGCTATATTGTGGCTGACGTATGACCAGTTACCTGCCAACCTTATGGTGAAAAAATTTCCTTCCGGAGCCTATACCTGACGGGCGTCCTTAAAACGTGCGGGGAAAGAGCTATCTGCGGCACATGTTTTGGAATAAGGAAAGAGAAAATAGACAACCACCCTTCCGCCACCTCGCGCGATTCTGCAGAAATCATTTGCATATGTTTCAGGAATGTGCCAAAACAATTAATGTCGCTGCCACCTCTCACATCGCGACGCACGTTAGGTACAAACAGACCCCGAGCTTAATCGTCGTCGCTGCCACCGTGCTTGGCTGCGGGTCGCCTCCCTTGGCGCTGGGAGGACGCTCTCACCAACGACGAGCTGACCAACGAGCTTTGGGCAGTCCGCCAAGCCGAAGATGCCACCCGTGTCCAAGCACTTCTAGCCCTCACCTGAGGTGCCGCCATCATCGATGGAGGGAGGGACGGAACATGGGTTAATCCTTTCTTCCCCCGCCACGCCTTTAGGAAACTACCGATCTCACCCGAATGAAAGTTGATTCATTCATTCATATATGCATTCATTAATTCTATATTCATTCATTCATTCATTCATTCATTCATTCGACCATTCACTCGTTCTTTCATTCACGCACGCGTGGCTGTGTTGGTGGTGGCCTTACGCAATACACTAATAACAATATCTAGGGTTCACATCCCAAAACCACGATATGACTATGAGGGACGCCGTAGTGGAGTGCTCCAGGAATTATGACCATCTGGTGTTCTTTAAGGTGCACTGACATCGTATACTACACGGGCCGCTACCATTTCGCCTCCATCGAAATCCGACCGCCGCGGCCAGGATAGTACACGCGAGCTTCGGGTCAGCCGCCGAGCACCGTAGCCGCTACACCACCGCGACGGACCACCGTACGTAATAAGGGATGAGTTCACACCACGTGTCGACTTAAGTCATTTGTGTCTTGAGCCGCAGGGACATTGTGAAGCAAGTGAGAAATTACACTGCTCTTATGCAAAATAAGCACTGAATTTACGTATTCATCAAGTAAATAAAAATGTTTTGATATACTAGACACTTGTTTATGGCTTTCTTTATAATTTCAATAATTCGTCATGCGTTTGATTAGGGCTTTTTTCCCGATCCCGTAAAATCCGAGTTAACGAGCTTTTACTGTATGTGCCTCGTTTCACATTCTACTCATCGCAATCTACTCACCGCTTTGTTTCAGAATACTTGACTTCCACGCAAAATACCTGGGTTTTATTCCGACTTGAGCACTATTTTTATGTGACTTTTATTAAGGTAATCCGAGATTTAGTACCACACACCGCCTTTCAGGGCAAGCGTCTGATATGGCATTTGATGTTTTCGCTTTAAAAGAAGATTCAGAATCTTCCAAATTTTTATATGTGTTCTTACCTTGCGCATCTCGGAATATCATGGAAGACGGTTGAGGGACAGACCGAAACGTAACTGTCCAATTTTTATATTTTAGAAGTTCTTGTTGATACCTGAGCAAATGTAACAGTACCGACGTAATGCAATTCAATACATATCAGACATTCTCATAAACACACACAAAAAAATTGAAGGACCCTGTACATTCCGAAGTGTGTTCGGCGAAAGCTTGTGGCCATTCGACTGACTATGCCATGTCTTTTGTTTTATCGGACAGACGGACACGGACGCACAAGCATGGACGAACGGACGGACGGGCGGACAGACAGACACGGACGGACGGATGGACGGACGGACACGGACGGACGTGAGCATGAGACATTAAAGGCTCTCGCCTTAAAAGTTACGAAACTTCTACGAGAAGTCTTGAAAAAGCAGACGTGCACCTTGGGTGTTGTGATGCAAATTCTTTTTTTGGTTCGTAACGGCTCTCTATGGCTGAGCCACTGAGAGTCTTATTGACAAAGCCATTGGTTTTACAAACCAACATACGAAACATTTAATCAAGAATTAAAGTGAAGACTATATATGTACACAAAATTACACTTAATAAAAAGTCTACTGCACACGGTAAACCACTCTTAATTACAAGCAAAACGTAAGTTTTGTGATCTAAGCTAGATAGTCTAGTTTTAAGGCGGCTGAGCGGCGGAGCGGAGAACAACCCGAGTTCAGTCTCACCAACACACGGATGCTTGACTGGTCGAGTTTACGTGGGCTGGCTGGCGACGACGATAGAGCGGCGGCTGGTGGGCGAGACGTTGAGATGCTAGGGGCAGACGGGGACGCGGACGGACGCCGATTGGAAGGACGGACGCCGGACGGACGTGAGCATGAGACACCTTAAAAGCACTACACATGGATAGGAGTATATGAGCTGATGAGCTGCATACACACGCCTACACGAACCTGTGCAGTGCATCATCCACCCTTTAATATTGCACACTAACTAGCCCCAGTTGATACCTTGAAGTTTGAGTTGTTTTCGATTGCTTGAAAAGCGAATCGCAGGTTATTGAGGTACTCGCCATTAACTCGTATCCCTAAATCTTGAAATCCAGGGCTCTGAACACGTCCTGTAAGCACGCCATGAATAGTATTGGGGGGGATCACGTCTGCTTGCCTTACACCCTTCTTTATTCGATTTTTGCCGCTTTATTTGCAGAGAACTGTGGTGAATGTGTAACCAGTGCAGATTTATTTTCTTCCAGTATTTTTGTATATGGTTTGTTAACGTCCTGATTGCGCAGTGCCCGCAAGACTGCTGATTTCTGCCCGAATGAAACACCTTCTCGTAATTTATGAACACTATATATATGGGTTGGTTATACTCCGCGCAATTCTCTATCAACTGTTCTATAGTGTGAATATGGTCTATTGTCGAGTAGCCTGTAAAAAATCCTGCTTTGGTCTTTGGAGATCATGACCGCGATGAGTAATTCAGGGGAAGAATTGCAGCTCATGATTACTGAATTGGACAAGCAAAGCAGAACAGCATCGTTTTGATTTCCTTGTTCTGCTTTCCCTGTTTTTAGACCTACATTGGTCTAAAAATCATAGCATATCCACGGAGTGAATGATGATGAGTGGGCAAAGCTCCGGAGGTTCATCGGTAAACCGTGAATCTTCCGTGAATTCTGCCCAGTACATCATCAACGACGTGAGATTTGGCGCGTTTATACTAAAGGGTCGATGAGAGTCATGGCGACTTGCAGCTCACTTTAATTTTACGTGTACGCTGTGAAATTTTTATTGTTTAATCACGCACAGGAGAAATCTCACACAGGCGCTACCTTGGAGGTCAAAATCCAGTGCCTATATATACGGGGTGGTCAGTGAACGGTTGTGCAGCGCGAGCAGTCGGTTTTTTTCAATCAAGAAACGCGCTAGCAGACGCTGCCTGCGTTGGCGTCGCGAGGCGAGAGAGTGGGGGGACCGTACGAGCGGGTCCTGTCGGCGAGCGCGCGCTGCAGCAGCTTTCAGAGCCCTCCGCTATAACAGCGCCATCTATCATCTTTAATCATCAACGTATACGAAAAACCACTAACGCCATCTAGTGATATTATTTCCAAGGACATATACACGCAACGCCATCTAGTGATATTATTTCCAAGGACTTATACACGCAACGCCATCTATTGAGCAATTCATAAACTAGAGGTGGCTACATACATGCTACAACTACAACTACTACAGAGGAGGGAACGACCCACACCCTGAGGGGCTTCACCCCTAAAATTAATATGCAGAGAACAAAGATAATTTACAGCACTCTTCGAGGAGAACAACGCTTTGCGATATGTAGTGAGGCACTGGCGGTGGTAAAGCAAAGTCTCGTTTGGACCGGTAGTTACCGCGGAGCCGAACCATGAGGCTGAAGTTACTAAAGCAATAAGAATAAGGTGGACCACATTCGGCAGCCATTCACAGATAATTAAAGGTAGTTGGCCACTGCCGCTCAAGAGGAAAGTTTATAATAGCTGCATCTTACCGGTATATATATATGGAGCACAAACCTGGAGGCTTCAATTGTGGACAACGCCGCGAGCAATGGAAAGGAAAATGATAGGACAAGAAGATAGAAGAGTGGGCCACGGAACAATCGGTTGTAAGGACATCTTACTCGAAATCAAGACAGAGAAATAGGCATGGCCAGGGGATTTAGCCCGTAGGTCAGGTAACCGCTGGTCATTAAGAGTAACAAACCGGACTACAAGAGGAGGTAAATGTGCGAATAGGTGAGAGAAAGATAGATGGGCAGATAATATTAAGGACGTTTGAAGGTATAACGTGTCCACAGCGAGCAAATGTCCTGGTGCTTGGCGGAATGTGGGAGAGGCCTTTGCCCTGCAGTGGGCATTGTCATGTTCCTGCTGCTGCTGATGATGATTTATTGTGCCTCGGGTAACGCGAAATGCAGTTATGAAAGGAACTGATTCATGAATTCGGCTGCTTCATGAATTTGTCGCCTGTTACCTTCAGTCAAGATGGGGAAGTTTCCGGACTCTATAGAATTTTAGCAGATCTTATATAGCAAGATACGTACATTCGTTAATGCGTGAGGATGAGCCGCACATGTGCTCTGGAAGTATAGAAACGTTCATTCCGATTCTACTTAGGACAAGGAGAAGAGGTTCCCAGAAGCGTGCTTCTCGTCGACAAGTAATGAGCTGAACAGCAGGCCCACGAGGTGTCCGCCAGGTATTCCCCGTCGGTCCCTACGTGAGCGACGCCCTCTTTGCGCTAAGTGCGTCTTTTAGGACATAAATAATAATTTTTCAGTCCTGTCTTTCGAGTTTAACAAAGAAGCGGATAAGCACTGCATCAAACGCAAAGAATAGGAAAGACGGAACGAACAGGAGAGAAAGGAAAGGCAGGGATGTTAGCCAGTCTAGAAGGACCGGTGTGCTATCCTACACTGGCAGAAAGAATGGGGGCGTTTTACTTACAGAGAAAGAGAGAGAGGGGGGGGGGAGCACGCACGCAATAAGTCACACGCCTCACAGTCATGATAACGCGATTAGTGTATAAACCCCGGTGAAAGTCTGATGCCCTTAAGAACTTGAGCACGGCCTTCGTCGCCTTCACCCACGATGACCTCTGAGGATTACATTCCAGAATGATTTCTGCCGTCATCGGTCTCTGAACTATGCGAGCAAGAGCAACTGCGAGTGATTGTCTCTGCGCATTGTAGCGAGGACACTCACAGATGATGTGCTGTGATGTCTCCTCGCTACCACAGTTATCACAAAAAGGGTTGTCAGCCATTTCAATTCAAAAGGAGAATGACTTCGTGAAAGCCACTCATAGCCCATAAACGGCAAATCAGAGTGGCATCGTTTCGGCGAAGTCCAGTAGGTTTCCGACGACGGAAAGTTTTGGGGCAATGGCGGTGTTTTTGGCGCAGTATACTTACTGTATTCCGAGTGAACAAGGTGGTTTATTTTGCGGTCATGTCCTAAGAATCGGTCCTTTATAGGGGTTTTGTATCGATCCTGTCACCTTGGAGAGCTGATCGAGCAGCATTGTCGGCGTGTCCGTTGCCTGCCATGCCACAGTGACTTGGCAGCCACTGAAACGTCACGTAATGTCCCTTCTAACTGCTCATATGGCCCGTGCCGCAGGGCTGATATAGCAAAGGTTGCAAAAGTCCTTTCGAATAACTGAATATTGACCATCGTTGAGGATGTTCGCGGTTGACTACCCGAACTGCAGTGCGAAGAGCGATAACTATTTGGGTAGACATTCGGGTATTTGGGTAGACGGGTATTTGGGTAGCCGGCGCTCTGTGAAACCGAAACTGTGGCTAAACGCTGTAAAACCTCCTCCAAATAATTAACCGTTGCGTACTCAAGCAAACGAACTTTCGAGTCTTCATAGGTCGGTTGTTAGCCATAGATTGCAACACAAAAAAAAGGGATGCAAATTTTTTGTGAGTGCTCCCTAAAGGATGGTTTACTTTCTAAAACACGCGGTCAGTAACCGCTCACCGCGTGCCCCTGACTGGCAGAGGATGCGCTTGGGTGTCGGAATATGCCGGCGCAAAGCCAGGCTTATAACGGTAGCAGATTTTGAAGAGATTGCTAAAAACAAACTGCATTTATTCGAGCATAGCCTGCGCCACTTGCAAAATGAGCTTCCCGCCTTCTTTTTTACGTCAAAATTTGTCGGATTTGAGAAATTATTTAAAGTGAAACGCTCGTGCCATATGCGTGTAGAGTGACAGTGCGTTGCACCAAGAGCTGCTTTAAATCCAAATTATCATTTTGCACGTGTTCGTTATTCCCAGGACCCTGGATTGATTCTCCCGCCTCATCACTTTAGTTGACAGCCACGCTAGGAGAAACGAAGGTGACGCAATGGTCTGTCGTCGTGTAGCTTGGAGAAGAGATCGGAGGAAAAGAGGTGAGTGGCACCCACTCATAGAAGCCTAAACCCATTTTGTTTTTCGTTTGTTGGTTAACTGAAGGCCCACATCATCCTGCGCTGCAAGTGTGTTACAAAGTGACACGTTACAAAAGCTGCTACATTCAAGTTTTGTTTATCTCAATATTGGAAAATACATTGTTCCTTTTCAATTCCGGTTTCATTTTTTTTGTGAACCTTTATTATGCCTGTGCCGGCCCCTCAGTGGGCAGAGTTTTACAACCTCTAACTAGAACTCCCTTTTTGCGTCAGAAGATTGCGTCCTGCTTTTCATATACCACTTTCCATGGCTTCTAACGCTGAACAGTAGCGACAACATAGCACGACAAAAGTTTGAAGCCTCCAGCCATCATAAATTTTTTATTTATCCATTATCATGAGGAATAAATATGGAAACACAATGCCAATTTCTACAGTTTATTTTAGAGCATACTACAACATGCGCAGCAGTGTTAGACTTCTTAGTTTGCTGTAATACTAGCAAAAACATGTAAATGAGGTCTACCTCAACTTCATAACTGGAGATCGCAGGAAGGAAGGAAGGATCGCAGACCACATTTTTGCGCGTCCTATATGATTCTACTGGAAAAGCTGTGTTATTTTCGCGAATTTGTGAACATAATGGGAAAACTGAACTATTCTTTTTTTGCTTGCAGTCGCTGGACACAACGGTAAATATTATTGGACTTGCTTGAAATGAATACTTGACTATTTCCAACAGTAGTAGCACGTCGCTAGTGCATGAGTCAACTGAGTAATTTAAGATAGTTGTAGAGCAGCTTGACGCTTCGATCTGCGTCATTTGACCCACGTAGGAGTATTACCGGCAAGAGTATTCTGACTGACTCAGGAGTGGTAGTGTGATCCTTCAGATAAGAATCATTTCACTCTTCCTTAGAGGGTTCAAGGTACTTTCCTAGAGCACTCCGACTCTGACGCACAGAGAGTCAACGCGCCTCTTTAAAGAGAGTCGTATGCGGGCAAGTGAGAACTCCCCGAAGAGAGTCAAACATACACTTCTTTTTCTTGGAGGGTACAAAGCTCATGTGGGAAAGTTTACAGAAATAGAAGAGTGAATTGGCTCTATTTAACATTGGCAACCGCGTTTCGTATTTGGCACGAAAATTCATTACAGCCGTTCACGTAGACACAGCCACTACAACAGGAACATTCGAATAAACCTGAAGAGAACCATGTCATTAAATAAAACAGACACGTTGAAGGTTAAGCACAAGCTTCAAGCAGCCGTCAGCGCACGTTAATTGAGTAGGCGCTTGCTTGTGTACTGGGGGGACTTATAGTTACAATTTACTTTGAAGCGGAAATTTTAGTCTACTCGGTTAGTCTTAGTGATGTGTTGGTACACATCGCTGATCACACTGTAATGCGAGAGTGGTGTTGTTTCAAGGAATAAAAAGATATAAATAAATAGATAAATAAATAAATAAATAAATAAATAGGGTGTGGGTACGACCTTGGGCACCTTAGTATGCCCAATCCTGTTCTCCTCAATCTAACTTGCTTTGATTGTTTTCCTTATCGCATACAGCAGAATATGCATAAAATAAAACATTTCTTTGGAATACTCAGGACTGAGCAACTACTCAGAACTTCATTTTCCCCCCATACTATTCGGGACTCGAACCGTCTACCATGAGTGGACGTGCATATTGCTGATAATGCCAGCTTCGCAGCCTCGCTTTGATTGCGTATGTTGGCTTGTTCCACTGAAAAATAATACTGCTCTCGCATGCTATGCTTAAATATTTCCTGTTTCTTACTTCCATGCTTTTTGTTGCATGTGTATACGTACCCCCCCACTGTATTGCCACTAGGCACTGTGGACAATATTTATAAATAAATAAATAAATAAATAAATATTATTAATAATTAATATTTAATTAAAGGCGTTAATAATGAGTAATTTGTTAAATCATCAACATACACACCCCGTACACGGGAGAACTAGTAGTTCGCCTAACTCTGGCTGTATATGTCTATAATGGATATAGCTGGGCTCCCTGGGGCTGATCTAATGAATTCATAATACTAGCAAAACCAAAATATAGGCTACACACAATAACATAGGTCAAACGCGTGTCATGCGGTTGTCATGTGTAGTTGTGTGTACTCTATTTTGCGTGTTCGCTGGTGGTGCGGATGTTATATTCTTTCAAATTGTGTAAGAACGCATCTAAGTCGTGGTGACGGCATTGGGCACTTGCCTCTTTCTGGGAGACCAAGCAGCTAAGCATACTGCGCTCCTCCAATCACATACCCTACGGCCACCTAAAGTAAGCTTTAGATAAGCAAGAAGTTAAGTAAAACAGATATGGCCACGGCCGCAGACCTGCTAATGTGTATCAAATAGGAGACTAAGAGTAGCAATAAAGGACTGGCAGGTCACAGGGCAGAAAGTCACTTGCACTGTAGCTGTACGCGCGAAGCTTCTTGGCGAGTGAGTACTTCATTTTAAAAAGCTAGTGTTTTACAAGTGCCTAAAGAAAATAATCCGTCATTGTAATTGACCCGCTGTTTTTTTTACTCGGCCAGTTGTGTGGTACAGTGTGCAGATAATAGTCATGTGTGTTCATGGGGAGAAGAAAGCCGGCAGTGCACATAACTTATTTAGAAAACGTAAGTAGATACGACACACAGTCAGAATTGATGCTAGTTGAAGCAATGAAGAAAATTCTACGGATAATCTCTTGTGAAAGTTCTCTGAGCGATATGCAAGCCTACAGAATACAGTTTTGTCGTAAGTTGCATTCTTCCCGAGAACGTTGTTTTTAGACTGTACCTGCATGACTTCTGACGTATTCTTTCTCGCGATCATCCGCGTGCCTGAAGCAAGCGTATTGAAGGCCTTGTAATATTTGAGAACTTATTTGTAAAACACAGCAGGTTTTGTTTTACACCTTTGCCCCTCTACAGCATTCATTTTAGCTTATGGTTTTTAGAGTACTAACCTGCAATAACGCGGCACTTTTAATGGGGCTTTTTGGCCTCGGACACCCTTGCGCCAATAAAGATATGTAATGTAATAATATAAAATTCGGCAGATTCCACGTACCTTGGGAATCAATGTTATGCGAAGCATGCGGAGGGAAGGTGACTGTGTTGTAATGTTTTATTCAGCGAAACGTTACGAAATTACGCTAAAGATATGTACAAATGTTGTACGCACAGACATATGTTCCACAGTCGCATATGTTTTGCATAACAAGTTGTTTACAGTTGCGTAACGATGCCAACAGCAA
>JALIZH010015629.1:0-23486 GCA_030522465.1 Rhipicephalus appendiculatus
TGGACATGTTTCTTTGTGGTGGAAAGGTCTATTGTCACAGTCCCTTATAATAGTAAGAGTCGGCGTATCATACCTTGCACTGCATGCGCAAACGGCAAGTCACCCTTTAGTAGCGTAACACACAAAATTACACCCAACAATCAGCTCTACTCTATAAACATCTGTGTATCCCTACTTTGCAAATGTGAATTAAGCAACACCAATGCCACCTTTCGCACTTCGCAGAATGTCAGATTTCGTACTTAACGACTCGAAGGCGAAAGCCGTCTTTTTCTTTTCAGTCGATGTGTTGATCCTCACCCGCTCCCCTCAGAATGGTTTCTGCACCCTAACGTGGTTTCGCAATGTCTCTGGATTGGATGCATGGCAAACTTTTCAGCGCCTCCCTTGGTTTCGCGCTGCCTCTGTGATTAGCCCACCTTTCACCAAGCGACTGCACGTGGTGACGTTATGATGTGACGTCACATTACGTGACGTCTCAATGACAGCGTGATAAAGTCCCAAATTTTGGGCGATTTGTGATGACATGATGACGCCGCATGATTTCGTCATCACGATGATTTTTCGCATCACTTGGTGAGGCATCTAAGGCTTTCTCCTTAATAATGTAGTGTTCCGAATTCATAGTTTGCTGCTAAATAACACGTACACAAAAAGAAGAGGACGAAGTCACGGGCCACCCGTGTCGTCCTCTGCTTATTTTCCTCGTCTTCGGCTTCGTATACTCGTCTTCCTTTTGTGTACGTGTTCTTTAGCGGTAAACTATGCATTCAATATCCCACAAGCTCGGGCAAGAACAACTTCTTCTTAAGCACAATCTAGTGTATACTCACGTGCAGGAAGACGGCACGCAAGTATTTCTGTTTCTACTATTCGGAAGCGCAGCTCGTTTGAAAACAAGTGTCAGTTAACATAAGTCATGTACTAAGGAATTCTGAAAAAAATTGGGGGACCCTTAAGCTTCGCCTTTAAGAGTTGAACGCGATAGCGATATCCTGTCCCTAGTCCGTACTTCAATCCCTTAGTGCACACTATGTAATGCGTAGCATGCTTTAAACCACGAGCAATTATGCGCGGTAAATGCGGGAAAGTTTTCGAAGTTGCTATGCACCCACTACGTGGTATTAAGGGAATACGCGCAGTAACGTGTGTGCCTTTTGTAATGGGTACACGGCTTTGAACCACAATGTCGTTATGATATTCACGTCTTCTGACGCCCGATGGCTGTGCATGCTTGTACCACGCAATATCACTGCGATATTACATGTTGTATTGTGACGCCTGTATACAGGACGCGCGTGTTTGCAAAGCATGAAAGTTATTTTCACTGCAATTCCAAGCAGAGGAAGTTATTTTATATGTAATCACAAGCAGAAGCGTGGCTGCGAATTTCTAATGCCAAGAACGCACTCCAGAGGTACGACGCTTTGCGTTACAGAGGTGCCCGTGTTCGATCACGCAATACCCGTACTTTGCATTCAGAGGAACCCACACGTCAAGCGGTTACTCGATGAACACCGCAACGCAAAAGCCAAATTTATACCAGATCTTTATTCGAAAGGGTTATTGGTCACTAATTCAAGTGAAATCATGTCAGAATTTGAAAATTATTACAAAGAATTGCTCAACGCCTCTTCTGAAAACGAAAACGAAGATATCGTAGCGCAGTTCTTGTCATTTGTGACTCCTCTAACTGACGAGGAATGTGAATCTATTAGTGGGCCAATCACTATACAAGAAATAGATCTTGCCATTGCACAATTACCATTGTCAAAAACGCCAGGACCTGATGGATTGTCGGGCGAGTTTTATAAAACATTTAAATCATTACTGTGTCCTGTACTGCTCGACATTTTTAAGCAGAGTTTTGATCTGGAGACGCTTCCTCGATCTTTTACTAAAAGTCACACCGTTCTAATTCCAAAATACTCAGACAGAGAAAAACTCCGTCATGTTGACGGCTACAGACCAATTACATTGTGCAATGTTGACTATAAAATTTTTTGCCAAAGTGCTTTCGAACCGACTTCAATTTGCAATGTCGATTCTTATTGGTGCCCATCAGACTTGCGGTCTAAAAGGTCGCTCAATACAGACGAACATACACATCGCTCGCACAGTATTGGAACATTGTTCACACTCACACGAACAACTGGCAATGCTACAAGTAGACTTAGCGAAGGCGTTTGACCGGGTTCGTCATTCTTTTCTGTTTTCTCTTCTCGAACATGCCAACCTGGGGTACACTATATTTAAAGGTGTAAAACTATGCTACAATGATTGTTTGACCCGTTTGATTGTTAATGGTCAGCTGTCAAAACCTGTGTTCCTTAACTCATCTGTGAAACAAGGCTGTCCGTTGTCGCCACTGCTTTTTGCTCTTTACTTGGAGCCACTGTGCTTAAGCGTAATTCGATCTACCAACGTCCACGGTTTCAGTGTTTATGGGAATGAGGTAAAAGTATTGGCGTATGCGGATGACCTAGCGTTCTTTTGTACAGATCTTTCCAGTATAAAAACGGTGGTGTCAACAATCCCGGAATTCGGAACAATTGCAGGGGCACGAATGAACTTTGCAAAAAGTTTGGGACTGTGGTTTGGCCCATGGACCAACCCATTTCGAGGGTATTGAATGGTCTTGTGTGCCACCAAAGTACCTAGGCGTTCCTTTAGATGCATACAGATCAAGCACACATTACTGGAAAGAACGTGTACCCACCCTAAAGCGTTATGTCCAGACGTTTATTCCGCATAACCTCTCTATCTTTGGCAGAGCTAAGGCATGCAATCTGTTTCTGGCAACAAAAATATTCTACGTACTGCAAATAATTTATTGTTCCAGGGTTTACATTCAGAAGTTTCACCGAATATTTGCTACCTTCATTTGGCCATCAACTTATGAACCAATGAGGCGTGACAATGTTTTTAGACCACTTTGCGCAGGTGGTCTCGGGTTGGTTCACCTCTTTATTAGACCGCTGGTGTCAAGTTTTTTCTATTTTCGCGACTGTGCCCATCCGCTGCTTCGAACTTTCTTGCAAGTGAATTTAGCCGATGTTTTACCAAATTTAGTGGTATCTACTAATTTTGTATCGCCTCCCTATTTGCAAGGTTTCATGCGTGAAGTATACGAATCAGTGCGCTTTCTCACAGCAAGATTCTCCAATGATTATTTGTTCTCTAGCGCAAGAAAAGATTTTTATAACGATCTATTAGATATGTTATTTCCGGCCCCACTGTACCGCTCACTATATGCTGGATTGTCTGGTCATGACGTGCTAGTACGTGTGAAGAAAATGCCTATTTCACCAATAACGAAGACATTTTTCTACAAAGTGCACACAGAAACACTGCCTGTAAAAACCTGGTTAAGCACCAAAGGTATCTTTGTATCCTCAATTAATTGCCGCCTCTGTGAAGTTCCAGAAACAATAGAACATTGTTTCCTTAGTTGTAAGGACGCCATCCTCTTTTGGAACGTCCTGCAGAGGGCTTTTAAAAAGCAACTTGATTTAAATTCTCACACCATACGTTATCTGGTACCACCCAAACCCAATGCTAAACCCAATGCTATGCCAGTTGACATGCTCTTGTTAATGGGCATGCACAGTTTATGGAAAACTCGCATGTTAGACAGGCATGCGGAATCAATGGTGTCTTCGCGGTCACATTTCGTGCAAATGACTGTGCAGCTAAATGACTTCTATGAAGAACTACAGTTTCGGCCGGACTGGTATCCACAGTTCACAAAATGCACTGCTAAAATACCCTTTTAGAACAAAGTGTTGCGTTGAATTTGTTTTGTAATACCTATTGTATATTTGTGGAGGCAGCCTTTACTTTTTGGACGCTATGTGTATACATGAGCCTCATTTGTAATAAATACCATGTAAGAGAGAAAAAAAAAGCGTGGCTGCGTGGTAGAACACCTGCTTGCCACGCAGACGACCCGGGTTCGATCCTCATTCGGACCCGGAAATTTTTATTATTTATTTTATTTGCATCTTTCTCGATTTTTCGGTCACGGACAAGATGATGATTTTTCGCTCACAACCAACGACGCCGCCTCCGACGCCGACGACGACACCGACGCCGACGCTGGAATTTCTGCGAAACGAGCTCTTTAACGCTATCGCGTTAAAATAGTACTGTACATTGGAGGCTGGAGCCGTCGTAACACCCAACGCTATGTAGTAATTCGTCGTTACAGAATTCAGGGATGAATGCTCGCATCATCAATTGAGTATAACGCGAAATATTTCAAAATTACATGCTCGCTGTGTAACCTGCTTTGGGTACGCAGCGCGAGGGGCACTGCACGGCATTCTAATACGACGGTATGGCTACTGAAATGCGTGGGGCACGGAACACGCTGAGGTGTTTATGTTAAAGGGTCGCCAAACGCGATGTCTAAATACGTTTCACAAGAACGCGCTCTGAATAACACAAGGGTGCATACGAGAACAGAACTGTGTCGAAACGAAGTGTTTAAGCTAGTTGTCCCCAAAACGGGGAACACTGACGAAGGTAAACAATGAGACGGTGTTCGCAAGCGAGACGGATAATGTTTGCGGAGCGCGTTGCTTAATATTGAACTCAGAGGTGTCTGGAAAGATGCACCTTAGTTTGAAGGATTCATCGTCTTCTAAAGCCAAGCGCTGCCCAGGCACGACTGGAATCCTCACGTTGCAAAACGTGTGAAATCGAACCAACGTGTCCTCACGACACATGGACACATGGACCACAGCCGTGTACGAAGTGCTCCGTATATAAGGAAGCGAGTTAGCAAAATATTGATGGTGTATGTGCGTCGGTCTCTCGCTATCTGTACCCGAAATGACCAGTTTGTCCTGTAAGGCGAGGCTTACTTCTGAACGATGAAATTTCTTTCAACCTGCGTTGTCGCCCTGTTGACATGAGACGGACGAATAGGCACGAAATTGATGGATGTTGTAGTTCTTGTCAAACGGAGAAAAAAACGACGTAAATATGTTAAATGTTGTAAAAGACCCACGGAAGAAATATTGTGACCAAAACAATTGCTTTCAGGGGGGTTCAGTATTTTAACAAAGGCAGTGAAAAATCCAAGGACGACGCAAGAAAAGAATGCCCATCCCCTATGTGCGATATAATCGATGTAATTGGCTCGTGGAACAAAAATTCCGGCAGATCCCACGCACTGTGGAAATCATGCCATGCATGTCATGTCGTACATGACATGCATGGCACGATTTTCAAGCTACCATCTATCATTTATGCTCGTCATACACTCACGTCACGCAATACCAAATTTTGGTGCATGTCAATCTAGCTAAACAGCCGTGCGCGTGGCATGTAAATAATGTCGTTCATGACATGCATATCATAATTTTACCGCCTGTAATTTATACTCGTCATACAGAAATGTCTCGTCACACTAATTTTGGTATATATTCGTTTAATTAAACGGACGCAAGCACCCGGAGACCACGTCATGGCATATCAATTTTGTTATATATTACGTGAACGAAACGGTGAAAAGAACACCAAGACCGTGTCATGTAAATCCTGCCGTTCATGGCAGGCATATCATGATTTTCCAGTTATGACCTGCCTTTTATGTTAGTGATACATCCATGTCTTGCCATAACAAATTTAGTATACATCCCATGAACGAAACGACCAGGGGAGCTCAAAATCGTAGGCGGCTATATAGATAGATAGATAGATAGATAGATAGATAGATAGATAGATAGATAGATAGATAGATAGATAGATAGATAGATAGATAGATAGATAGATAGATAGATAGATAGATAGATAGATAGATAGATAGATAGATAGATAGATAGATAGATAGATAGATAGATAGATAGATAGATAGATAGATAGATAGATAGATAGATAGATAGATAGATAGATAGATGGGTACGCTCAAAGTCGCCGAAGTTTGCAAAGAAATTCTTCGAATATGAAAAGGTCCGTTGGTAACACTGTTTTTAATGAGTCTTTCCATATAACAGCGAGATTGTGTATGGTCAGACGCTAATGTATCTATGAGTGTGTGCGTTAAGACAATTTGAATAGCAAAGGCGGAAAGTTGGTCTAGTTGGTATCGAGAATAATAGGTCGTGGTACTAGCGAAAGAACAAACGGGGACGAGAAGGAGAAACACGGGACTACTCATAATTTGAATGCGGGAACATAATTTGGATGTCATGTCGGGTGAAGGATTACGTTAACAGACTGTGTGATATCAGTTGGCAGAAATGTGACACCAAGCCAGGCGTCACCCAACCAAAGCTCCAAAGCATCCCGCCCAGTGCAAAAGCTCAGCAATAATTATTCATCACCGTAGACACGCATCAACAAATGGCGCAGGTACACTTGTTGTCTTACGTACGCGTACAGGGCACATGGCTGCTTCACAAAAGTATCAAGTCTGTCATATTGGGCGCTCCTATACTTCGCCAAATGATTATGATTATGACTTATGGGGCACCTAGCAAATATGCTTGCGTTTTTCACCCTAAGAGAGTTCACAACAGGCTCTAGTAAGGCCTCATATTCATCTTACGCTCTTGTTGTTCAGCGTGTTCAGCGCAGGCCTGGGTATTTTGGAAGACTTGAGCTTACAAAACCTGCGTATCGTTTTAATTGGACTGACGCGTAATTCGACGTTTTAAAAAGTCCCAAAACGGTGACCGAGATAACACGAAGAAATAAGGCTGCGAAATATGCTATGTACTTCTTCTTAAAAGTCTCGAATTTGCTGCATTTTGATGAATGGTTTTACTTGCTTCCTTACTCGTGATTTCGTAATTTTTGAGAAATTCTCGATGTAAAGGAGGTATGCGATTGCGCAAGAAACCTGAAAACACTCAGGTGGGCTCCGCGCGTTCATGCTTCCCTGCTTTCTGAAAACATCCCCCGGCTTTCTGAAATGGATATGCATTCACACTTTGTTGCACATATTTGTGCCTGGGAAACCGGCTTGTTGACGTAAGGCGCAATGAACGTGACAATTCCGTAGGCGTAGAATGAAATAAAGACTGGTCTACGCAGTGACGGTAGTCGTCTTGGAAGTGTTTGTTGCCGCTTCGTTTCGTAACGTCGAAGGAATCTGGGTGAGCAGTAAAGCCCTGGCGAGACATGCGCCAGCAGTGTTGCTGTCGCGTCTCACGTGACCCGAATGCTTAGGGACAGCGGCAAAACAATTGATGATAAACGCCGAAGGCCTTTGTTGCGAGGACGGAAATCGGAATCCCGAGCACGTTGCGCGCACTGGCCTCGACAGTGTGCAGTGCTGAAGCGCGTGGAACCATTCTGAGCACGCGTGGCGCCGGAACTATATTACATGCCCACTTTCACGCGCCAGCTCGCCACCAGCTCTGCTCGATGCTGTGTACAAAGCCTTGTCGCCCGGAGATTTCATCGCATTCCCCGCCGACGTGCATTCATATGAGGAGTCTTGTTCGACGCGGCATTCTCGGATCATGTTCGCCTTCCGGTATGAACACTCAGATCCTTGAGCAGCAGGTTCATGAAAACAACTTCCAATGTCAAGCGTGAATAAAAAAAGTTATACGTAAACAGTTCTCGTATTTCTGGTGTTGTTTTGACGTCGACAAAGACGTGAAAAGTAAAAGAAGCTTGGAGGAAAAACTCTTGCAAGGTCGTAAGCAAAAACGCACAAAAAATTAAAAAAGGCACCTTGAAGCATGTCATTTGCCAGTCAGCGCCACGTGTGATTGTTTCTGAGCCTTATTGTTCTCTTGTTTCGTGCTCCTCCCCTACAATTAAAAAGCTCCTACTTGGGGGCAGCGGTATTGAACAATACTGCAATCAATGGTGACGTTATTGTTAAAAACTTGGTCGACTCTTGAGCCTCACGTTCAAGAGTATAACGCGATAGCGTAATCAGGCCCCGTGCGCATCGCATTTTCAATTGCTAGCCTGGCTTCTTCAGTACTCGATGAGTGCCTCAACCGTGCCCCAAGGCAAAGAACGTCTGTGCGCGTAACGTTGGTCGTTTCAAACTATCTTATATGTCTACTACAAGTGCATGTGCGAGGTGCCCACTACGCCGTGATTCATACTTTTGCGAGTCAGCGAAGGGCCCACTGCGCATCCGTAAGGCAACACGCGAACCTGATGCATCTGCTCACTTTCTTGATGCTTTTACTGATGATGGAGATTAAAAATGTCTGACAGCTTTGTTATGGGTGAACCCTTACGTTGTGCAGTTCACATGTTTTGACGACAGGTACGATCCTACACTTCTGCCATGCGAAATTACATGCGCTAGGAAGACTCCTCCCGCTAAATGATATTCATATAGTGCTTTTTTTCCGAAGCCGTTTCAAACAGTGGCATGGCTCTGTGATAGAACGCCTGCTTGTCACGCAGAAGGCCGGTGTTAGATGTTGCAGAAAGCTCACCGGAGTGTGCAATAATTAAGCACGCTGTATTATGATCAGCCTTTTGACAGCAAAAGAATGACACGTATCATTTAGCAAGCAGGAAAGTTTCATAACAACTGCCCAACACCTGCCTCTGATCTAACGCCTCTACAGCCACCAAGCACGTGTTCGCAACGTTGGTCGATGCCTATTAAATATATCTATCTCAAAGTGTGACCATAAACAGCCGTTACACAAGGAAATATTGCCGTTATTCGAAGTGAAGACTGTTATTATTTTTATTTGCATCTTTCTCAGTTTTTTGCTCGCAAAAAACGCTTATTTTTCGCTCACAAGCACTCACGCTGACACCCGTCCTTCTGGGAAGCGTGCTCTTTAACCTAGCGCATTACCTAATAGGGAAAACACACTGTAAACAACTTTGCACTTTTAAAGCGGTTTCAAGCACCTAAAACGTCCTTTTGCCTGACAAAAATTTTAAAAATGGGGGGTGTAAGAGACTAGATCTGTTTTCAGTGGCTACCGAACCACGTAGGAGTGTTAGGAAACGAGACGAGATTGCAGACGACTTAGCCATTGTAGCGCACAAAAAAGTAACTCGACACGAGCGCCGGTTTAGCCTACTACTAATATAAGAATGTTCTTTCTGCACTGCGCCACAAACTGTGCAAGGGCGCTTGGTTCGACGACCATACAAAGTCTGCACTCTTGTATGAAGTAGATGCACTTCTACGATTTTACACGAAATCGAAAGATCGATCGAACATTTGACCCACTCCTGCATCATCTACGATTAGATGACAGGAAATAGCAATGCACCGACCAATTGTTCAAACAAAAAACAGAAGTCACGTTTCGGCGCCGGTACGGGGACCTTGTTCGCAAAGAATGAAAGGTTTTTAGGGGCGTGGGTTATACGGGCTATATATACGTGGGTTATACGGGTATATCGGGAGCAGATTGCCTGACTAAAGAAGATCCTGCACACACGTCACACTTTTTGTGCCGCATCAAAAGAAGAACTTCCTCACACTGCGAGTACTGTGGCAATCCCGATGCGTCACTGGAGCAGATTATTATAGAATGCCCACAATCCGGTGAACAACGCTCTCAGCTGAGTGGCCGGTTCAACAGGCTCGACAGACGACCACTTGCAATTAGCAAATTGCTTGGACCACGGCCACATCCTGATAATCAAAGACGGGCAGGGAGGGCTTTTCGTGATTTTTTTTATGGACTCCAGCTTAATGAACGCTATATAGTTGCCAATATTGCTCCTTTTCATAATACTGAGTTTTTAATGCACGTATGTCATAGTCAGAATATATATAACTGTGTAGAAAACTATTTGTATCGACTCTATCCACGGCATGACCACACTGTATGTACTGGACTATGCCTTTCGAATTTGCTCATTCTTTATACGCCACATATTGTACATGTACATAGTGCTTCTGGTTATTTTTCTATTTTGTTATTCTTTGATTCATTGTAGATTTTCTAATTTCCTTGTCATGTTGATGGGATAGCCGGCTCTAACGCAGCCTACCTTCCCATGTTTTTTTTTTCAGGCATAAATAAATGGTAATAAATGGTAATGTTTTACCTAAAACACCTATCGGGAGCTATTGGTGTATGAGCTGTCAAAACACCTGGGGTCTATACGACGGAGTACCAACTGATAATCGGAATTAGCAAAATAAAAAAAATCGTTGGATATTGGGCGAGCTTCGAATAAAAGTTCTGTCTATTTTATGGCTAACTACAAGTTCACCTTAAAATTTCACTAATTCGATAAATGTTCGCTCTTTAATTATGGAGAGCAGGAATAATCCCATCGGGACTGAACGGGAGGTCAAGGTGTCATGATTATATGTTATACGAGGTGGTCAGTATGTGAGTGTGTAGCGCGAGCGGTTTGTATATGTGGCGTTATGGTTTGCTATGTTGCAAGTACGGTTGTGTGTATGTGTGTCAATCTATGCGTCGATGCCCATGTAATTAGATATTCCGTAATTGGCATCCCTTTGCTTTTGCAGTGATAAATGTGTTTAGACAATCGGCAACAAGCCATGATATGGGTGTTTTTATTCGTAAAATGCTTTTTTTTTCTAGGGAGTAAGCGGGATATAAACACGGCAAAAAAAAAAACCCTTACGGGTATTCGCAATGCCCATAGACTGTCGCGCCCCCTAGCGGAATTTAGGAGCGTCCTCTCATGGATGATGTGGTGAATGGAACAAAAGTGTGTCGACGAAGACGAAGGTGCGGCGGCGAGCGCGCGGGTTTTGGAGCCAACTGTGCCTGTGAGGTCAGCAGATCAGCTAGTGACCTGTGTTGTGCCATCGAGGTCGTGTGCCACGATTGGGCCACGTGTGAAGAAGACTTGCGGAAAGCTTCGCGGCTGGGGACGAGCCGAAGCAGCGGCAGACGCAAGACGGCGGGCCGAAGCGTCGGACGCCGGCGGCCCAGGGTCCAGCCAGGGAACGCGGCCGTCCGGGCTGCTGCCGCCCAACCACCAGCTGGGGCGGCGTTGCCGGCACGAGTACTGCATCTCGGGGCGCGGCCTGGCCTGCTGTTCTGTTCCTTGCCGAGGGCATCGCGGATCTCGGCGAGGCGTCTCCGCGGTCAGCTGGCCAGCACAGCAACGACCGTGGCCTGGCAAATGGTCACGATTGCGCCGAGCATCGCGTCTCGACGCAAGCTGTGAGCTGGGCAGGCTGGCCATTCCCTGCACGGAGCACTGCGTCTCCATGCGGGTGGACTGCTTCGTAGTCGCACCCGCGCCGTCAAGCTACATCGTCGCCATGAGCGTCGCCCATCGAGACGCACCCCGCCTCACGTCGCCATTTGCGCTGCCTTCTGCCCATGCACCTCGGCGTCCGTCGTACCATCCGTCGTTTCGTGAGGTTTTAGGGGCGAAGCTCCTTATGGCATCACCTGGGCGGTTCTCGGTTGTCCATGTATCCTGAGTAGCCAGTAGGCACTGGATTTCGACCTCCAAGGTAGTGCCTGTGTGAGATGTCTCCTGTGCGTGATTAAACAATAAAAAAAAATCACAGCGTACATGTAAAATTAAAGTGAGCTGCAAGTCACCATGACTCTCATCGACCCTTTAGTATAAACGCGCCCGATCTCACGTCGTTGATGATGTACTGCGCAGAATTTGCGGAAGATTACCGGTTTACCGACGAACCTCCGAAGCTTCGCCCACTCATCATCATTCACTCCGTGGATATGGTGTCATCTCCAGTTCTCGTCTCGTTTCCGAGAGGGCGCTGTGCCATAGACATGCGTACAATATGGCGGTTGGGTGAAGGTACGCTAGATGGCGCTGGCGGTGCAGCTGCTCTTACAGGGGCCAAGAAATACCGAGGGTAAGCGAGTACAAGTACCTCGGAGTGTGGGTAAATGAGGGGGATAGATATATGGAGGTACAAGAGAAAGCATCGGTAACAAAGGGAAAGAGGAATGCTGCAATCATGAAGCACAGAGCGTTATGGGGATACAATAGGTACGAGGTGCTTCGAGGGCTGTGGGAGGGTCTGATGGTTCCGGGGCTTACATTTGGGAACTCAGTGATGTGCATGAAGTCAGAGGTGCAATCAGGAATGGATGTAAATCAAAGGACTGTGGGACGCCTCGCGTTGGGCGCTCACGGGAAGACGACAAATGAGGCTGTAAAGGGTGATATGGGATGGACAGGTTTTGAAGTGAGGGAAGCTCAGAGCAAAATTAGATTTGAAGAGAGGCTGAGGAAAATGAAGGAGAGTAGATGGGCAGGGAAGGTTTTCAGGTATTTGTATAGAAAAAGCGTCGACACGCAATGGAGAAAACGAACTAGGAGGCTCACCAGTAAATATACGGCTAGCAGTGTGGGCGACGTGGCAACGAGGAGCATTAAGCGAAAAGTCAGAGAGGCGGAGAGGACTTGTTGGATGACAGCGATGGAAAAGAAGCCGGCTCTCAGTGACTACCGAAAGGGAAAAAACGAAATAAGGAGGGAGAGGTTTTATGATAATTCAAGGGGAAGCGCTTTACTGTTTGAAGCAAGGTCGGGTTGCCTTAGGACGCGTAGCTATAAAGCGAGATTCTGTAACGAAGAACAACAATGTACATGCTGTGGGGGAACTAAGGAAACGATGGAACATGTACTGATTGAATGTGGTGATATCCACCCAGATATACGTGTGGGCACGAGTCTACATGAAGCCTTGGGTTTTAGGGACAACAATGGAAAGCTGAACACGTCCGCGATAGAAATAAGTAAGAGACGGTTAGAGTATTGGTGGCAGAAAAGTAGAGATAAAGGACAAAAATGAAGAATGGGAAAAATAAGGTCATTCTGCCTTAAGAGGCAGAGAGATGGACCGTGAATTTATATTTGTCTTTGCTATAATTACATAGATTTAATCATTGTAGATAAGGCATTAGGCCAACACAAAAAGAAAGTTTTTTTTTTTCGAGCCTGGCGGCAGACATGTCACCGCCCCGTTATAAAGGGGACGCTCATAGCATCCATCCATCCATCCTCTCCGATTGTGCGGGGATCTCTCATTCCCCGGATCGCCGTACGAGTGCGTTGCCGGATCGTGCTGCTTGGCGGACCATGGACGTCGACCGGTCGTTGAAATTTGAATAAAATTTCACACCCACTATCGCTTTGATTACTGCTGGGCGAAACCACTGAAGATTTCACGGTGTAACCATGATTGCTTCAGTCACCATAACTCTCATCGACCCTTTAGTATAAACGTGCCCGATCTCACGCCGGTGATGATGTACTGGGCAGAATTCACGGAAGATTCACGGTTTACCGATGAACCTCCGCAGCTTCGCCCACTCATCATCATTCACTCCGTGGATATGCGGTGATTTTTTTTATTGCGATAGCAATTATATGGACAGTCTCGGCTGCTTTTCGCTGTCGCCGTCGCCGTCTGCATGTCGACGCCGTCATTGCAAACCACCTTACGGGGGTTTGAACCAGCGACCCCTCGCTCCGCAGCCTGCTAGCCAACACAGCCACAGGTCATGCTCGTGCCAGCGATATAACGGCGAGCTATTCATATGCACCATTTGCCGCTCGCGGTACGCAGATCTCGCAACAGCTTGAGCGTGTTTTCTATCCACGACGCTTTTACAGTTTCTTTCAAATTGAAAGAAAATTGAAAATTGCCCTTGAGATGCGCACGAAAACGTGGCTCCCTTCTTTACCACTCATGATGTAGAATGAAACAAAAGAACACCGGGCACGCGTCAGACGCCACCGCGTGGCAGGAGACGCAGAGGGGTCATTCCGCGTGCCGCACTTAAGAAAAAGAAGTGTCATGCCATCTTCGACAAATCGCACCGGTGCGCACCGAGATGCCTAGGCGCTTCGATGATTGGACGAAAAGGCACACCAGAGCGCCCCGGTGCGCACCGGTGCGATTTCATGAAGATGCCATCAAACAGCGTCGAAAAGTCATATAATTATATAATCAATCCTTGGCCAATCCCCCTGAGTGGGTATGAGCCATGTCAGAGGCAACAGCAACAACAGTATCGGCTTCTGCATTGTGGACACTCGCAGCGCGTCGCTCAAATACAAATACGTAACAACTGCGACAGTTGTTAGTTCACGCTTGTCCTGTGTATACCTATGCGTCCTTTTCGAGCGTCCTTCTTTGTGCTGCGGCGGCGCGTTGCAAGTATCGAGCTGCTTGTCGTTCTTCGTGTGACAAACTAATTTCTTGCTATCGCATTGATTGCTTCGCCCTAGTGGCGAAACTGACTTTTTTTGAACTCTCTCTCTCCTCGAACTCGCGTTCGTTGTTGTCAGTGTATGTATAGCTTAGTCTCTGTGATTGCATTGTACTTAAGTGTTTATTTTAGCTTCTGTTTGTCATCAACGTCGTGTGTGTATTTTTACCACACCGTCTCTCTGAGTCCATTTCCTCTTCGCACGGCACGCACAACAAGAGTGACGATATAGTCCATCTAATTTCTTTACAGATGATCAGTAGACGACACCATGGTAGCCCTACGCAGTCCTTTCACTTGTTCGGCTGTGTTAGCAAGAAACAAACACTACGAGTTTGCATGTTTCCTGCTTCAATTAACAAACCGGGTCCTCCGTGACACGATAAATCTGACTCGTTCTTGCGAGACGCGAAGTTTTCGTGAAAATACGTGCCAACTCGCGCGTTCAACGATGACCCACATCGTACAAATATCAGCTTCGCGAGGTTTTGTGTAGCCACGTAGGTTAGCAAAACGCTGTCGTCTGACCTTCTCAGTTGAACATCACCTTGTTTTACTTCCATATAGCATTCGTCAGTGCTCTTGTAGTGCATGAATTTATAACATTGTTGGCGGGAAGTCGTGCGAGCTAGCGATATATAACTGAATAATCTCAAATTGGCCAGCGCTGAGCCGCTTGTTTTTTGTACGTTTGTTGATAGATGGCAGCACTCTGCAAGGATTTGTTTGTTGACCGGTGTGAGAGCAAGAAGTTCTTCGCGCCCAGATAACGTTGTGACGAGGACTAATCGATCGAAGTCGTTCGGCGGAGGAAATTCTTCAGATTGCTTTCAGCAATGATGTTAAGAGGAACCACCTTGACGACGAGGATTTTCACTGGACGGAGAAGGCTGTGAAAGCGCAGAATGTGACAGCGACGATGAACGATCAGCTGCTAACTCACGAAGGGTGAGTTGCACTTCACGTCCCCTCGCGCGGTAATGTTTTTTCACGCTCGTAAGTCACTTTGATTGTATTTAATGTATAGTATCCTTCAGCGGGATCAAAATAAAAACATAGTTTTTCTTGTACATTGCACGTAGCGCAATTATTGTGGATATTATCGAGCACCGCATGCCACCAAAACACTCGAGTTCGGAACAGGGAAGCGAAATGGTTAGAGCGACGAAACGTGCAGTCACGGCCACAATCCACGCCTATCGGCTCACTTCTGTACTTCACCGGTACCGTCCGATCGCCATAGTTGTTCGACGCATTTTCGCAACATCGAAGAATTCGTCGTTGCGAAAAACATGCGTGCGTGTTCTTTTCGATATTCATGTTTCGATCGTGCTCATCGAGCCTGCGGCATCCGAGTACGGTTTGAGTCTCAGCATGGCTGTGACACAAGAGCTACTAATGGGATGTTAAATGATTGTGTTCCGTTGAAGAAGCAACTCCACGTTCCTGACTGCGCAAGTAATGATGACGGCGTATGTTTGCAAACCATCGCCACGTTAAACATTCGGTCGCGTGCAGCAAGCGATGACGCTACTCGCTAGCGGCCTACCACTGCGGCGAATCCGTCAGGCAGGCTCGGTACACATTATCTCGGAGTGCCGTTCGGGTCATACGTCCATTCTAGTTCATGAAGTTTTCTGCAGCACGCACAGGATTTCGCACAGCTTCGCTTATGCACGGTAACGGAGCTGAAATATAACCTTTCACACCACGGAAAATAATTAGGCGGCGAGCTTCCATGGTTTGGGAAAGTATCTTGGCCTCATACTCATTTCAGTGCAGCTCATGACTTCATCCGGTGAAAGTGGCACGGGCCGTACGTCCGCACGTCCTATCTGTTCCTATGCTAACAAACGGATTGACCTCCATCGGGTGCCATCTTGAATCGTACAGCGCGCCACCTATAGTTCGTGGGCATTGCGAATACAGTGGTTTTTGCGCATGAACATTTTTAAAGACGATAGTCTTTCTTGGGATACTTCAACGCAAACACTTTGGTCTATCTGTCTGTCTGTCACCCGATTCAGATAGATCTTCGAACAAATTTTAACCAATATCTGACCGCCCAGCCATCTTGAACTGGTGTTGGCGTTCATACTTGTGAACATATTCGATCAAAACGCAAATACTACGCATACCTGAGGCGCGACATTAATATATAAGTATCAGGTCGTGTGTTCTTTTATTATAAAATACACAGATACGTAATTCCAAAGACCCTAGTGTTTCTTAGGCTGTGCTGAAAATACGACGTTGTGCACGAACTGCGACGCTTTGCACGAAAATGCCCTGTGCCGACGACAAAGTGCTGCCGCTGGCAGTGGCCCTTGGTTCAGCACAACCTCATGTTTTTCGATGGCGTCCATATCTCGCGCAGCGCCTCCTCTATTTTACCAATGCTTGCCAGATGCGGCCAATTCAACGTAGAGTAGGCAAGGCAAAACATAGTATAGTACGGCCGGCACAAGAATATCGTCTTTCGACGACATTTGCAGCGAAGCACGCAGATACGCGGCCAATTTTTCATGTGAGATGTGACATCAACCTAATGTTTTCTGCCTTTTCGGTGAAGGAAATAGAAAGTATGCCATATAAATTGAACCTAGAAATAAATTCTGATAAATTACGCCATCCGGAGCTGAAGATCACTGAAGCTGTCTTTAAAATATTTACCAGATCAGCTAATCAATTTGGGCATAGTTTATGGGATATGGCTAGAAATGTTGAGATAAACTTGACCCTGAATTGTTGGTTCTGTAAAGAGCGCTGTTCACAGGTTTTATAGTGTCATCTTTCTGCCTATAACAAGAGAAATATGTTGTATACGAGCTGGTAATGTTACGGTACTTAAGAAATACATTTGAGAGAAGCTAGAACACGGCCATTAGAAGTAGATCTTTTTTTAAATCTATAAACCCCCCCGGCGGAGCGAATTGAACCAGCAGATAGTAAACGTAATCAAAACTAATATAATGTAGAATAACTTGAGTTCACAAGCACCTGATGGATAAATGCGTTTCTTGTACCTAACAAAAATCCTAAGATATTCCATAGTGAGGGGAAATTTCCGCTATGAGAACAGCAGCTCACAGTTTCCAAAAAGCTGTCGCTCTATATATTTCCGGTGATAATAATTTATTTATTTACAATACTGCCAGTCTCTACTGAGACCATAGCAGGTGGGCACTCTGTACAGATACTATGATTGCTCATCATAGTAAGAAATCAGCAATACAGAAAAAAAAAGAGTAACATCAACTTTGCACTTCGTACATAAGCATTATTTACACAACATAATATATAAACAAATTACAAGTGAATATAAAATGGCAAGTTAAACAATAAAGGCTGCATACACGACGACTTACAGGAACATAGAAGTACATGCTGGTTTCATTATTCATGTCACTGGCCATTTAAACATGCTGATATATTTTTTCAATTTCTGACTCAAACTGAGACAATGACCCAGTGTTAGTGATGTAAGGTGCCAACATATTCCATTCACGGATGGCAACCGGAAAAAAGGAATATTTAAACACATCACTGTTGCATTTGTATTGTACCAATGTGTTTGTATGTTTGTACCTGGTGTCTCGTGTTTGTGAATAATAAACATAATTTGAAATGTCTATTTTAAAATAATTGTGCAGGAGTTGATAAAGAAATTTTAAACGTGCCTGTTTCGCTCGTACTTCTAGCGTACGAAGTCCAGAAATAGAAAGAAGGTTAGTGGGCGAGTCTTCACGCTTAAATTTGTTATGGATGAATCGTATGGCCTTCCTCTGTACTGCTTCTATTTTCTTTATGTTAGTGCGGGTGTGAGGAAACCAGACTGTATTCGCGTATTCGAGGACCGGCCTGACGAATGTTTTGTAAGCTAGGAGCTTTGTTGACAAGGTTGCCATTTGAAGGGATCTGCGAAGAAAAAATAATTTTTGCAAAGCAGATGAAGTAATGTGAATAATGTGCTCGTCCCACCTTAAGTCGGATGTTATTGTTAAGCCTAGGTATTTATGTTTGTGTACTCTGGTCAGAACTGTGCCATTTATAGTGTAGCAAAAGTTTGAAGGCTCTCTTTTTCTCGTTATCGTCATACAGGCCGATTTTTTTTACATTGATTGTCATCTGCCAGTCTGAGCACCACTCGGTAATAGCATGAAGTGATTTGTTGAGCGAGTAGTGATCTTGGTCATTTTTAATTTCTCTATAAATGATACAGTCATCCGCGAATAACTTGATTTTACAGTCTATATTAGCCGATATGTCATTAATATACACGAGAAATAACAAGGGCCCGAGCACGGAACCCTGGGGCACTCCTGACGTAACTGGTGCAATATTTGATGCGATATGTTCGAAAATAACAAACTGAGACCTATTAAACAAAAACTCACGCACCCAAGCAACAATTTCTCCGTCTCCGATAATGTTTTTTAGTTTACTTATCAGTTTGGTGTGGCAAACGCAGTCAAATGCTTTTGAAAAATCAAGTAAAATTATGTCCGTTTGGCTGTGATTGTCAATACCTAGCGCGAGATCGTGTATGACCTCGGTTAGCTGCGTTGTGGTCGATAAACCACTACGAAAACCATGCTGGTTAGGGGACAGGATGCCTTCATTTTCAAAAAAAATGCGCTAAATGTTTTAGAACTATATGTTCGAGTAGTTTGCATGCCGTGCTCGTTAAAGATATTGGTCTGAAATTAGATTCAATGGATTTGTCTCCCGTTTTATGAATTGGAATGATTTTAGCCATTTTCCAATCTTCGGGTAATTTTGATGTTGAAAGGGATTTACGGAAAATACTGCCGAGGTATTTGCTGCACCACTCGGCGTACCTTTTCAGAAATTGGTTGGGTATATTGTCCGGGCCACACGCTTTTTTAGTATCTAGGGCAAGCAGAAGATTAAGAACACCAGCGTCTGTGATAACGAGTGGGTCTATAGCAGAGACAGTCCGTGGAACTAAGTCTGGCATGACGCCGTTATCTTTTGTGAAGACGGAATGAAAGAATTGGTTATATCTGTTGGCTTTATCAGCTTTTTCAAGTGCCGATAGTTGAGTTGTGAGCGTGTTCTTTCGGCGAAAGTGGTTCCAAAATTTGTGTGGATTACTATAGAGAAAGCTGGGGAGTACATTGTTGAAGTAGTGGTGTTTCGCTTCCTTGGATTTCTGTTTGAAATTTTTTGCGGCAAGCGCAAGCCTAGAGGGGTTAAGTGGGTTATTTCCGGCTGCCTTGTTAAGTTTCCGTAATCTTTTGAGTTGGCGCTTTGCGTGTATTACTTCACGAGTAATCCACGGGTTATATTTCAATGTCTTTTTTAATTTAACGGGAATAAAATTTGTTACACAGTGTGACACTATGTCTTTAAAACGCAACCAGACAGCATTGACATCAATCAAAGGATCTGAGGCCAGTGACGAAAACTCTTCGAATTCGTGAGCTAGATAGGTTTGTATGTGGCCGTCGTCAGCTTTATCGAAATTGATTATAGTTTGGGCTGCGGTTTGCACTGATATTTTGTAACCTAGAGGTAAAATGCACATCGGAACACTGTGGTCGGATATTCCTTCTATTACTTCAACCTTCACTTGTTCTAAGAGAAAGTTACTACTGAGTAAAATTAGGTCGAGTATACTCCGAGACTCGCTTTGCACCCTTGTAGGGCTTTCCACAATTTGGCAAAGGTTAAAATTTAACATCATATCGAGAAGGGTTTCTGAAGCCTTTGATGTGTACTGCATGGTAGACCAATTAAAGTCAGGAAGGTTAAAGTCACCCATCAGGATGACACGGCAATTTCGAGCATGTTGCTGCAAATATTCTTGTATCGCAACTATGCATTCATGTCCACATGCGGGACTTCGATAGATACACCCAACAACTATACTTGTATCTTTTGTGGTAATCTTACAAAAAATTGCCTCAGCATCAGTTACCTCTGGAAGAATGACCAAGGGGATTGATTTTTTTATAGCTAAGGCCACGCCTCCACCACGTGATTGTCTATCTTTCCGAACGAGCACGTAGTTTGGGGGGAGTAATTTCATCATTCGAGACGGGAGGTGATAACCATGTTTCGGTCACTGCCACTATATCTGGTTCACGATCGAGCAATAAGTTTTCAAATGGCTGTACCTTATTCAGGATACTTCGAGCGTTTATGTTTAGCAACGTTATTTTTTCTTGCGCTGGTTTTGGCGAGTTTCCGGACGGTTTACATCCTTCATTTTTTGTTCCACGGCCACGTCCTTTTTTTTGAGCTATTTTTTCTTGCTTCCTTATTTCTACCCTGTCATTCTTTTCGTCATCCCAGATGTAAACACGGTTATTAATGAACAGCTTGTTGTACGCTAACGACACCTTGTCTTTATTTTCGCGATTTTGCTTAGCACTGTCCCAGAGTTTCTTGCGGGTCTCTCTAAGTTTTCGCGAGAAATCTTCCCCTATCGAGTAGTCCGTGTTCTTTAGTTTGAAGCCGTTTTTGAGTATGACACTCTTGCTTCTTTCGTCGAGTAGTTTAAGTATGACTGGCCTCGTCTTATTTGGTCCTCCTCTTCCTAACCGATGTATGCGCTCAATGGCCACAGGTTCGAGTTCAAGGATTTTTGTGATTATTCCCTCGTTTACGGCCTCTGCAAGCGCTTCACTTGTTTCATCTTCCGCTTCTGGTATACCATAAACTATTAGATTTGACCTCCTGCTGCGGTTTTCTAGGTCGTCTATTCTCGCTTCAAGACTCTTAATTACCTTATTCATGCAAGCCATTTCTTCATGGCATGCAAGAACTTGAGCTTCAAGCTTCGTGATGACGTCAAGCTTACTATCTATATCTGCTAGACGCTTTTCTTTGATATCTTTAATGTCTGAAGCTATTTCGGTAAGTTGTCTGGCGATTTCCTTCAGTTCAGGGCCGGGGTTACTTTCAATATCTCCGCCCATCAACAATAGCTTCTTAAAAGATGTCATGCACAATTCATATACAGCACTACACTGCCATGGGCACGGCAATACCAACAAAAAACGGTCACTTGAGCGGATGCATTTTCCAAACCGCTTCCTCACCTGCAAAATGTAGGCGAAGGGGCAATTTGAGAACCGCATGTCGACGGTACCGCCGTGCCCAGTGACAGAGGGTCGCTCGTGGAACACATATATAGCCGCAGGCGGTGCAGGCGCTGGGTGGCGCTCCACAGTAGATAGGTAAGCGCATGTGCCGGTGAGCTGATGCAGCTGATAGTCCAAGATCGGTGTTGGCAGCGTCGACTCGTGGTCGTTCCCTGCATGCCGGTCCAGCGCAGTCGCAGCAGCCCCGGTAGTTCCGAGGCGCACATCGCCTGAGCCGATCAGCACGCCGAAGACGAACTGCAAAATGTAGGCGAAGGGGCAATTTGAGAACCGCATGTCGACGGTACCGCCGTGCCCAGGAATGAATGAGAACGCTTGTAAATAAACTGAACCAACCCTGGAATCGTGCTAAGTGTGCTTGTACCAACCTTGGAGATAATCGCCTAGGTGGCGCCGCGGCTACGGTGCTCGGTGGCAGACATGTCACAGCCCCGTTACAAAGGGGACGCCCATAGCATCCATTCATCGGCTGCTGATGCGAAAGTGGCGGTTTCAATCCCGGCCGCTGTGGTCTCATTTCGACGGAGGCGAAATGCTAGAGGCCCGCGTGCATTGCGACGTGAGCGCACATTAACCCATTAGGGACCACTTTCTTTTTTTATGAGTCTTGTGAAAACAGATGTAGCATTTTATCGTGTCGGCATCTGTACAGATCGCACTGAAAATTTTATCCTGAACGAGCTCTTAGTTTTCAAAATATGGCCCGTGACCATATGGTCACGCTGGGCTCTTAGGCTACAGCAAAAATGACAAAGCGACAAATTCTATTTCAGGCCTTGACACATCGCGAGAAATAAAATAATGAATTTGTTTGGCACTTTTTGTGAAGTAGTATGAAGCACCGAACGCACATGCCGATGTCACATTTACTGCACTTTGTGGGCATCGTGCTGTTGCAGTGGTCTTCAGCACACCTGCGCCGTTTGCCGTTAGGCATATAGTTCCGATGAAGTGGGCTGTTTTTTTCGTTCAAAATGTGGACCACAAGGCCCGCTGTCAACGAGCGTCGACGTTCTTTGACGGCCAGTTCCTTTTGGCCTGTTGTCCGATCTGTAAGGTAGCTTTCAGGGATTTGCCTCCGGAAATCAAGTTGACTGACGTTGGATCATGTGCTGCGATTAAGCACCGCACATTGCTGATGGCGACGTCTCAAAGTGAATATCGCTAACCATCACCATTTCTTGCGACGAATAGCAATCCGGTAGGCGCCTACGTTTGCATCCATCTGGTAAGTGCCTCCCGTGAAGCAGTTATATTGGGGAACAGCATTAGGGCGAGGCACTTGGATCTTCTCTCTGCTCTCGAAGATAACTTCGCGTCAGGGCTTTTATCTCCTACACCTGAGCGGATAGTGGTGATCCATCGCTTTGTTCTTCATACTCTGCTTCATCTTCATCACAGTCGCATCCACTGATGCGACGGCCGTCAGCAAGCACCGTTTTAGCACCTGCTCTAAGCTGGTGCGCTACATAGGCTATATACGATTTAGGTGCACAGAACGCCAAGTGGTCGAAATTTCCGGAGCCCTCCACTACGGCATCCCTCATAATCATATTGTGGTTTTGGGACGCTAAACTTCAAGAGTTATCATGTATTATATTTAGGTTGTCTACGAGACTACCGGAATTCCTCATCAGCGAAATCTTGATCTGAGGAGGGGGTAGCCTTCGATAGCTCAATGTAGATAGCCGACAGATCAGTGTCGCCCCTCTTCGAGTATTCTGGCTATTTCATTTAAAGTAAACATGGGCATACAATGAATTAGTACGTGAGTGTAGCGGAATCACTCTACAAGGAGCGTAAAACAAAGTAACGAACTTAACCAAAATACGGAGCCTAACGGCCTAACGTGACTATATGGTAACACGTAAAACAACACGTGTGTTTGCGAGCAAGTCATTAGTTAATCTATTTCAAATTTCCACGGGAGACCGCATAGTGCAGGTACTCTACAGGGAGATGTGCATCACGCTATTACAAAAAATGATACTACGAAGAAATCCGCTTACAGGAAGGAGCGTTGCCGGCCGACGCGCCGAAATGTAAAACCACAATTTCGCGCCTGTTTTAGCAGCTCCCCAATAAACATAGCCAACTTCTACTGCATGGTGCCTGTAACGTGTACACTAAGCTATAGCAAGGCATATTGCCGAGAGTTCGGGGCGGTTTCTTAAACCCGCACAAATTGAAATGCTTCGTCGGGATA
>JALIZH010015630.1:0-13230 GCA_030522465.1 Rhipicephalus appendiculatus
GGGGAAAGACGCCAGGTGTTTTCTAAAGCAATGGTTTTATAATGAAAACCATATCGCGATACAGGTTTGTAGTTGACGATGCTCGTTGCCGTCGGTGTGTGCTCGTATGGATAAGGATGCCGCTGCAACCAGTGCAAGAACCACTTAGCTTACATTTCACCGACCACAAAGCGGTCATAATGAAAGGACAACGGAAACCAGCAATAAAAGTTTGATAAAACATTTAATCAATCGTTTCACGTCATTTTTATCGGGCGAATTAACGGAAGAAATTTCACGGTTTAACCGATGATTACTTCCAGGAGCTTCGCCCAATCTCATCATCATTCACCTCGTGGATCTGCCGTCAATTTTTTTATTATTCTGTTCTATTAAACATCGTTTACACGAATGAGCACATTCGGAAATTGTCCGGCAATCATAGATGTCATCTGATAACCCTATCTACCTGTCTTTGGCACGTGCAGGCGGATAGCCATGGTTCCATCAGCGAAGAGCGTCGCGCTGCTTCTGTTCTCAGCACTCGTACTTCTGACAAGCCTGTGGTGCCGGGTGGAAGGTCAGATGATGATGCCTGGCATGGGGTTCATGCCTGGAATGATGGGCGGTATGATGGGCGGTATGATGCCACCTTTCATGGGCGGACCATTGGCAAGGCTGCGCATGATGAGGCTCATGGGTTGAAGCACGGCTCTTACTCTTAGAAGAGCTGTTCATACACCTCACAAGGAATGAATAAAGTAACAAAATTTTAGTCCTTTCTTCCTGCACTGCTTCTCTTGTGTTGATGATGCACATCAATTATTATTTAAAGGGACCGACAACTGGTCATGTTAGATCCAAGTAAAAATAAAGAGACGGTGAAATATAGCCTCATATTCCGGCATCCTTTTTCGCGCTGTGAGTAGGATTGATATTATTTAATCGCGTTTAGAAGTAACAAAAGGCGGTATGTCGCGCAGCCTAACGGATGAGCCTTCACTATGGAGTAGATCACTTTGCTGTACGTAGTCACGCAGTGGGATGCTGCCATGTGCGCCATACCTTGTGTTCAAAATTACATTATGTATATAGTTATCTATCGCCGCTTTATTCTGTGCTGCTTTCGAGGTAAAGGGACTTGCACGGTGAGAAGCGGCAGTGGCTTCGCGGCAGCCAGTGGACCATGCCGAGCGCATGCGCAGCAAACCGCCGTGCTAGGACACGAACCGCTCTCGCCCTCACTGTTTGCAGCATGGGTTGTCACGTGTGTATACGACTTCATATTCGCCGCACATGGAAAAATTCTGATTGCAAATGTTTCACGGTGTTTGCCACGTTACCATTCTGTGATTGGACACCGGTAAGTTTTCAGTTGCGTTAAAGAAAATAGGTATATTATAAATCGGTTGTCGGTCCCTTTAACGTATACGCATGACTCTCTTGGATTAGCAGCCAACACTGTTTTTGCTGCTAAGTTCTTACGAATAACTGACATTTGGATCGGCTAAACGCCTTTCGATAGCGTCCCTTGCTGGCTTCTTGTTGTTTCCTCAGAAAGCTTCTTACCAGATGCAAGGAAACATGCACTTTTGTGGCGACACCAGAACCAAAGCACGGGCAGCTCAATGGACTAATGCGTTCTCCAAATGTCTCTTTATTCATAGTTACACTGATAACAAATGATCGCTTTCGAACCTTACCACATGTTGTAAAAGGACAATCATAGACACCTGAGGGCGCTTCAGCGGCAGGCACACATGGCGTGCTGCAGATACGTTAGGTGAAAGGAGAAGACGAAGATATATGATTGCTACCTGGTTGGCACCATCCCATCGCTGCTACAAGGTATAATACGAGTTCGTTGCCACGGGCCTCGTTTCAATGTGAGTAGCCTTGGGGAATGTAGTGTTGGATTAAGGCCTATAGTTGAGAGGAATTGCTTTTCAGATCCCCCCTTTGCGTCGAACATCTAGCTTTTGAAGGATAAGTTGTGCCGCACCTTTCTCGTAACATGATAGCATTAATGCGAAGTCAATACGTTAGCTGTGATTCAAAGACCTTTAGTATATATGACCTTGTGAGATAACAAAAAATAAAAGTAAAGGTACGCCAAATGGCTGCCACGGCTTGACGCCGACCAATGTAGTGAAGCCATGTATGTTTAGCGTAAATCCTGAGAGCGGCATCGTTTTCTGTAATTATTTCTACAAGCCATCTATAAGTCTTCTGTTGCTGGATCTCGTGCACTTCTCAGTCTACCATTGTAGCCTTCCGCTCGAAACCCACTTTCTGTGTTCTGCTGGAATAAACAGACAACCATCATTCATTTATTTATTGTCGCATATATTGTCCAAAGAGCATTGATACAATAAGGAGGCGGGGTGTCGGAGGTCTGGGTATTTTTAATGTATTGCTGCATTTCACACAAACATAAAGCAGCAATACAAAAAAAGCAAATGAGCATGCATGCAAATTTATACAGGCATTAATGAACATAGCGCTAACAGTCGCGTGCGCATTGCAACATAGCGCCAGAAAATGCAAAGGGTATTAGCAACGACATTAGGGTCTCGATCTAAAACTTGAACAACGCTTAAAGTGGCAAGGTACGCTTGTTGGTATGGCATATTTGGACAACAAGGGTAGCGCAAAGAAACGGGACACAACATAATAACACGGAAACACATACAGAGCGCTACACTACCAACAAATGGTTTATTATCGGGCACCGCGTACTTATACATTTTTTGCACACAACTGCAACTAACACGTGTGAGAGCACAAACAATTCTTCATCAGCATTTTTTGAGCCGCTATGTCTCTGTGTTAGTATGTTGTGTCCCGTTTCCTTGCCGTACGTACCATTGTTATTCAAGTTGAACAACGCATCTGAAACAGAATTAAAAAAAAAACACAGCATATCCACGGAGTGAATGATGATGTGTGGGCGAAGCTGCGGAGGTTCATCGGTAAACCGTGAATCTTCCGTGAATTCTGCCCGGTACATCATCACCGACGTGAGATCGGGCGCGTTTGTACTAAAGGGTCGATGAGAGTTATGGTGACTGAAGCAATCATGGTTACACCGTGAAATCTTCAGTGGTTTCGCCCAGCAGTAATCAAAGCGATAGTGTGTGTGAAATTTTATTAAAACTTCAACGACCGGTCGTCGTCTATAGTCCGCCAAGCAGCACGATCCGGCAAGCGCACTCGTACGGCGGTACGCGCAATCGGAGAGCAGCTGCACCGCCAACGCCATCTAGCGTACCTTCACCCAACCGCCATATTGTACGCATGTCTCGGAAACGCCCTCTCGGAAACGAGACGAGAACTGGAGATGACGACACCATATCCAAGGAGTGAATGATGATGAGTGGGCGCAGCTTCGGAGGTGAGTCGGTAAACCGGTAATCTTCCGCGAATTCTGCGCAGTACATCATCAACGACGTGAGATCGGGCGCATTTATACTAAAGGATCCATGAGAGTCATGGCGACTCACAGCTCACTTCAATTTTACATGTACGTTGTGAATTTTTTTATTGTTTAATCACGCACAGGAGACATCTCACACAGCCACTACCTTGGAGGTCGAAATCCAGTGCCTACTGGCTACTCAGGATGCATGGATCACCGAGGACCGCCGAGGTGATGCCATAAGGAGCTTCGCCCCTAAATATATTCATGAACTAAACGAGAGGTGGCTACCTGCAGCTACATACATCGAGGACGCACGACCCACGGCTTAAGGAGCTTCGCCCCTAAAACTACGGATAAGGGTAATTGTTATCAGCAGTATTAGCAACCAAGTATCAGGGAACATCAGAAAATAGCGTCAACAGAAGCAGGGAAGAATAACTGCAGCAACACCAACATCGGCAGAGTCCACCGATTTTGATAAAAGAAGCGTACGTACAGTCAACCACAAAAGTTTGCGGACCATGCAAGCGCGTGCCAAACTGCCTGTCTGCGCCACCTAGCGGTGCGCCACCTACCGTCGACCACAGTGCTATCCCGGAAACCGGTCTTCTTGTTATTCACTGGCCTTTCAATTTTCTACTGCCGCGTTGCGCATTGTTGGTTACCCGCCACGGTTGTCTAGTGGTTATGGTGCTCGACTGCTTACCCGCAGGTCGCGGGATCGAATCCCGGCCGCGGCGGCGGCATTTTCGATGGAGGCGAAAATGCTTGAGGCCAGTGTACTTAGATTTAGGTGCACGTTAAAGAACAGGTGGTCGAAATTTCCGGAGCCCTCTACTACGGCATCTCTCATAATCATATGGTGGTTTTGGGACGTTAAACCCCAACAATAATTCATTCATTCATTCAAACTTTATTTAAGACAATTTACAATTGTCTTAGGAGACGCAGCAAAAGGCCCGAAAGGTGCCTGACTAGGCTACGTCACCCAGACAGCAGCTGCAGTGCGTTCTGTTTTTCGCAATATACATAAATAGAAAACACATACATGTATGATACAGTACAAGAACAATAAAGAAAAGTACTCGTTGTGCTTTGAGACGAAAATAGACCAGGAAAACGAAAAGCAACGATACAAATGTACACATATGTGGCAGTATCTGTTTAAAAAAAATTACAATATACATTACACAGCATTTAAGAACACATCAATACATAACTTAGAACAAAACCCTAAGACTCGGGAAATATTAATTCTTTTACTCGCTTTTTAAATTGTGTTAGGGAGATTCTATTTTGCAGTAGGGTTAGTATACCTGGGTGTTCGTTTAAGATGTCTGGTATTAATGTTGCCAATTTTTGTAAGCCGTAGTTTGTTCGGGATCGGGATTTGACTATTTTGTTTTTACGTAGTTCGTATGGGGTTTGCTTGATCTGATATTTTTCCTCGAAAAGCATTCTATTTCTTGTATACTGGCGCATTATCTCCTGTGACAACTTTATTTTAAGTAGGTACTTTATCGGCATTATATTATAGTTGCTGAAGTAAGGAGTTGTACTCACAGCATATGGGATGTTTCCAACAGCTCGTATTGCCCGCTTTTGCAACGATATCAGCGAACTTAAGTTCGTCTCGGTGGTTGTAGACCACACCAGAGAAGAGTATGTAAGACGTGACTGTATAAGGGCATAGTAAAGCTGTCGTTTCGCGTCAGGTGGTAGAAAGTGCCTTAATTTATTTACTAACCCGATTGCTTTGGATACGTTAGTCCTTAGTGAGTCCACATGTGGTGTCCATGAAAGGTTTTCGTGAAATATTACCCCTAGAAATCTGATGGTTGATGTCTGTTGTAGTAGTGTTCCCTGAAATGTCAGCGGTGGGGTTTGTTGATGTGCTGTTCCCTTAGCTTTGAATAAGACGTATTGTGTTTTCTTTGTATTAAGTTGAAGTTTGTTAGCGTCCAACCAAAAGTTAAGTTTTTCTAACCATGCATTCGCCTCCATGAAAATGTCATTCAAGTTAATCCCGGAAAAAAAAAACGTTCGTGTCATCCGCATATAATACTATATTTTTACATCCTTCTATATTAACAATATCATTTATATAAAGCAAAAACAATACCGGTCCAAGAATAGACCCCTGAGGTACTCCATATTTTATAGGGTGGGTTTCAGATTCAAAGTTATTGATAATGGTGTACTGTGACCTGTCAATTAAATAGTTTTTTATTAGAGACAGCACCACGCCACGGAAGCCGTAAAAGGGTAGTTTCCGAAAAAGCAGCTCGTGTTGTACACAGTCAAAGGCTTTTCTAAAGTCTAAAAAGACACCTAGCGTAAAGATTCTATTTTCTATATTCTCAAGGATTGCTTCTTTAATCCCCAGGAGGGCCGTCTCAGCTGATTTGCTCTTACAAAATCCGTATTGCTCCTTAGCAATAATATTATGGGCGTTTAAAAACCCCGTTATTCTTTTATTGATAATATGCTCCGCTATCTTTGAGAATATAGAAAGTATAGAGATAGGCCTATAATTGTTCAAATCGCCAAATGACCCTCCTTTATGAATGGCGGTGACTCTGGCTTCTTTCATCTTGCTTGGAAATTTACCAGTCGACATCATCGTGTTACATATGTGTGCCAGTGGAACTGAAACTATACAACTCACAGCTTTTAACGGTTTAGCTTTGATTTCATCTGGTCCGCAGGCGCAGTTATCTTTTAGGGACATTATAATATTTTGTACCTCATCATGGTCTGTTGGAGAGAGGAACATTGATGGGAAGGAGTTTCTAGCAATATAACTTTCACAGGGAAAGTGAGAAGAGTCTTTTGTAGAGGCACCAACTGAAAGAAAATGTTTATTAAACAAATCTGCAATATCCCTCTCGGATGCCTTTGGTTTCTGGAAGTGGACCTTGTTATCTCTTGGACTTCGATTTATTATCTCCCTGAATGTTTCCCATATTACTCTGGAGTTATCGGAAGCACTAAGAAATCTATTTATGTAATACTCCGTCTTCGCCCGCTTTATGTCTTTATCCAATTTATTCCGAGTCTTTTTTATATTCGCAAAGATCGTTTTCATCTCGTGTTTTTAAGAACGCCTGAAATAGCCTGTCACGAAATTTGATCCTTTCATACAGTTCCACTGTAATCCAAGGTTTTCGAACTTTTCTGTGTTTCCTTTGAGGACCGGGTGGAAAGCATTGGTTATATATTGACATAAAACAAGATAAAAATAAGTTGTAAGAGACATCAGCATCATTGGCTTCAAGCACTGTGTTCCAATTTAAACCAGAGACCAACTCAACAAACATCTCCACGCTACGTTGGGAGTATTTCCTTACCAAAAGGTGTTCGCTTGCCTTAGCTACTCGTTTTCTAGGTAAAAAGCAATATATTGGGAAATGGTCACTTATGTCACACGTTAAAGCACCCGCTTTAACGTCACTACATTCAAAACTGGTTATACAAAGGTCAAGTGTCGCGTCAGTAGTCGAGGTTACTCGCGTTGGGACATTGATTACATTCGAGCACTTATAGGTTTCTAATATCTCTTTAAAAGATTTGCACATTGGGCTATCTGTGCTTACATCAATGTTAAAATCTCCCATCATAACAGTTTCTAATTTGAACTCCAGAGATGTTTCAAACAATTTTTCAATAAACATCAGGAAGTGTTTCAAGGAGGCTGATGGCGGCCTATAGATAACGGAAATCAAGGTATTTAAGAGCTCTATCGATATACATTCATAATTGTCGTCTATTACTTTAAATTCTGAAAACATTCGATATGGTATGTCTGACCGTACATATATACAAACACCACCACCCCGTTTCGAAATGCGGAGACGCAATCATACCCATCAAGTGGAACACATTCATCTGAGGAGAACCATGTCTCCGTAAAACAGATCAAGTCGAAAGGGTGTTCAATGTCAGCTAGCAGTTGCTTCACTTCATCAAATTTATTACAGAGACTTCTTGCATTAAGATGAAACAGTGAAAGGCAACCATTTGCAACTAAACTGCGGCGAAGCGCGACAAAAATCATAGGTTGAGAGGAGCATTTCGTGCTATTGAAACAGAGTTGAAGTCTTAAAGTTATTTGGCAGGATCACTGTAAGCGGTCTAGATCCTCCTTACTTCGTACAATGATCGCTTTCGCTCCTGCTGCGCGTCTTACCAGCACTGTCCCGTTTGAGTGCCAGACGAACGCGTAGCCAGATTCTGCTGCCCATTCCTTTGCTGTTTTTAGGAGACTGCGGGATAGCCGTGTAAGGTTCTCACAAATGAACATGCCGTCACTTTCATCTTTCAACACTCGCCTGTTAGAGAGCCATTTGTCTCGGACTTCCTGACTTACGAACCGCACGATGACACCGGACGTCTTTCCTGGTTTCGCATGTAGCCTATGTAGACTCATGACATCATTATGAGTCACAGGCGGCATCCTTCAGTTTCTTGGCTATGTCGTTTATCTTAGTCAAGAGATTCTCGTTATCGCTTTCCGCGATACCATGTATTTCCAGGTTTAATCGGCGACTTCGAAATTCGAGATCGTCTATGTCTCGTCTAATCCCTGTCAAGGCTTCACCAATTCTCTCTTTTTCGAGACTGTCAACCCTTTTCGTCAGGTCTTTAGCTAGTTTTTCTTGGACACGCAAGCGTGTGTTGAATTCATCAAACTTATCTGAGAGCACTTGCACAGAAGTTTCCAGCGCTCCCAGTTTATCAGGTAGACTAAGAAGTACCTCTATCTTCTGATTTAATGAGACTAAGTGCTCGGCTACTGTTTTGTCCGCCCTTAGTCCGTCTGAGTCGGCTAGACTTTTTTGGTTACCGCCCTTGCACGTACTACACTGCCCTTTCCATGCCTTTTTTGACTTAGACTTTACTGTGAACATTTCTGTTGAAACACCAGAGCATTCATTCAAATGAAACAGAAATTTGCAATCATTGCAACCCACGCGTTCTTCACCCTCCCCCCAGTTCTTGTCGGCATGCGCAACATCGCGGGAGAGACATGACCAAGATAGCGCACACTTCAACAAACAAAGCCGATGGCAGCAGCGGCAGGGAGTGGCGTATCGTAAGGTGCAAAAAAAAATGTACACCAACCTGAAAAAGGAGCAAATCATGCTTTACATAATTTGCATGTCATGTTTTACATGTTCGGACCTGTCATTTATGTTCGTGATACAGTCATGTCACTCAATACCAAATTTGGTGTATCTCAAGCTAACGAAACGGCCGCGAGCACGCCATGAGCGTGGCATGCAAGTCATGACGCACATGACAAGTCATGATTTCCATATTACCACTTGTCATTTATGTTCGTCATACAGTCACGTGACTCAATACCAAGTTTGGTGTATATCAAGCTAACGAAACGGCCGCGAGCACGCCATGAGCGTGGCATGCAAGTCATGTCCCTCATGACATGTCATGATTTCCATATTGCTACTTGTCATTTATGTTCCTCATACAGTCACGTCACTCAATACCAAATTTGGTGTATATCAAGCTAACGAAACGGCCGCGAGCACGCCATGAGCGTGGCATGCAAGTCATGTGCCTCATGACATGTCATGATTTCCATATTGCCACTTGTCATTTATGTTCGTCATACAGTGACGTCACTCAATCCCAAATTTGGTGAATATCAAGCTAACGAAACGGCCGCGAGCGCGCCATGAGCGTGGCATGCAAGTCATGTCGCTCATGACATGTCATGATTTCCATATTACCACTTGTCATTTATGTTCGTCATACAGTCATGTCACTCAATACCAAATTTGGTGTATCTCAAGCTAACGAAACGGCCGCGAGCACGCCATGAGCGTGGCATGCAAGTCATGACGCACATGACAAGTCATGATTTCCATATTACCACTTGTCATTTATGTTCGTCATACAGTCATGTCACTCAATACCAAATTTGGTGTATCTCAAGCTAACGAAACGGCCGCGAGTGCGCCATGAGCGTGGCATGCAAGTCATGTCGCTCATGACATGTCATAATTTCCATATTGCCACTTGTCATTTATGTTCCTCATACAGTCATGTCACTCAATACCAAATTTGGTGTATCTCAAGCTAACGAAACGGCCGCGAGCGCGCCATGAGCGTGGCATGCAAGTCATGTCACTCATGACATGTCATGATTTCCATATTGCCACTTGTCAGTTATGTTCCTCATACAGTCATGTCACTCAATACCAAATTTGGTGTAACTCAAGCTAACGAAACGGCCGCGAGCTCGCCATGAGCGTGGCATGTAAATCAAATCATGTTGTTCATGACATGGACGTCCTTATTTGCATATTACCATCTGCCATTTATGTTCGTCATACAGTCACGTCACTCAATCCCAAATTTGGTGTATATGAAGCTAACGAAACGGCCACGAACGCCCCATGAGCGTGGCATGTAAATCATACTTTTCATGACAATTTAGTCATGATTTTCATGATATGACCAGCCATTTATGTTCGTCATACGGTCATGTTATGCCATACCAAATTTGGTATAAATCCCATTAACGATACGGCCAGGAGAGCACAAAGTCGTAGGCGGCTAGATAGATAGATAGATAGATAGATAGATAGATAGATAGATAGATAGATAGATAGATAGATAGATAGATAGATAGATAGATAGATAGATAGATAGATAGATAGATAGATAGATAGATAGATAGATAGATAGTCAGATACGCTCAAACTCGCCGAAGTTCGCTAAGAAATGCTTCGCATTTAAAAGTTTAGAGCAAAGCTCAGTTGCTATGTCCGTCGCGCGCTGCCGCTGCTGCCAAATGACGGCTACGCCCCTCGCCGATACACCGTAGCCGACGCTACCGACGCTGCTGTCTGCCTGTTGATGCAGTTGGCGATGTGGTTCCGGCTCTGCGTCTAGGGATCGTCGGTACTGGAGTTTTCGTGCTTGGCTTTCACTTGCGCTGGCAGGAAGGCGTCAGTCCGGCAGGTACCAAGGAAGTGGTCCCTTGCAGCGTCGCGGTTTGGCTGAAAAAGTTTAGAGCAAAGCTCAGTTGCTATGTCCGTCGCGCGCTGCCGCTGCTGCCAAATGACAATAATAATAATAATAATTGTTAGTTCGCAGTTTTCACGCGAAGCGCTTATCGGCAGTATGACCATCACATTTCTATTTTCATAGCAGGATCAAAGATATCACGGCTTGCCTCGAACGGCATTCCGTGGCTAGGTATCATTTTGTGATAAAAGTTGCGACTGATAACAGTTATGCTCATAGACTGCTCTCGAGGCAGAAGCACGTAGACGCAGATGCTAAAAAGCGCGTCGCGTTAAGAAGTGAAAGGTGAAAGTTATTTGTACCTAGTCAGAAAACAGACAGGCCATAGATTAGGTGAGGGATTCGTCTGGGCGCTGCGGTGCAGTCGATCGCCGCTAACGTAGCGGAAGTGTCGCCAAGAGGCTTTTGGCCACGCGCTCGCGTGGTTCGTGAACTTTTGTGGTCGACTGTACGTGTGAAAGAAAAAAAAACAATACAATTGTAAACCACGCTTGACAGCATCCAGACGCCACCGTGGTTTGTAGGCAAATTCTAAAACATAATAGTGCAGCAGGATTCAATGATCGATTGTGCCTTGGCGAAAAAACACATGGTTGATCCCTCCGTCAAAATAATCGGTAATACACGAAAGCGAAACGTGACTTCACCGTTGTCGTTGACTGTTTATTGTACATTGATACATGAGAGCTTGCATAAGGACTACTGGTGTTTGGCAGCTATAGCGCCTTTTAATGTGAATGCGCCGACGTTGACGCCTGGTTGCACATTTCCATCCCGATGACTCACGTCCATGATTATGACTAAACCTTTCTGGTGGCTGGAGTAGTTAACACACACCTGGACACAGCACATGGGGAATCCCGCGCCAAGATGGTATTGTAGCGAAGGCTTGGAACTTAGAAATGGGTTGCACTCTCGAGCGCCTTCTAGTGGGTCATCTCCAAAAAGGACGCCGCTCTCGCTGAGAGGCCGTGCCTGGCCGTGGCTGTCGCTGACGCATTATTGCTGACGCATTATCGCCGAGTGCCAGCAAATAAACACCTTAACAAATTGGTGGAGGTGCTGTGCTCCCATTCGATGCCTGTGGAGCTTCGATCTCGTACCCTGCCATCTACCATGCCCCAAGACGCTTCTCAGATAAACGCCTCCCCCCGTGCCGCCCACTTGTCCCGGTGTCCCACGCATCCGCGATCCACCCATGTTCACTGGCGCCGATAGCACCGACGTGGAGGACTGGCTCGCACTTTACGAGCGCGTGAGCGTCCCCAACAAATGGGATGACGACGGCAAGTTGACCAATTTGGTATTCTACCTTGCGGGAGTAGCAAGTTTGGGGTATAACAACCACGCGTCCGATTTTGCGACTTGGTCCGATTTCAAGACCGCCGTCATCAACGTTTTTGGCCGCCCTGCCGTTCGTAAGCTGCAAGCCGAACAGCGCTTACGCGAACGTGCTCAGCAGGCCGATGAGTCATTCACCAGTTATATCGAAGATGTCCTCGACTTGTGTAAGAAAGCCAACGAAACCATGTCTGAGTCTGACAAGATCCCGAACGTCATGAAAGGTATTCACGACGATGCCTTCACCATGCTGCTCGCCAAAAACCCTGTCACAGTGGCCGAGGTCATAACGCTATGCCAGAGCTAGGAGGAGCTCCGCCGGCAGCATTCGATGACACGTCCCTCCCCTTCACGAGATGCAGAGCTTGCTGGCTTGGTGGCCACCTCTGACCAGGCGGCGTTCCTGCCAGAGCTCAAGTCATTCATCCGTGAGGAAATCGCACGCCAGTTCTCTCTCCTGGCCTTCGCCCACCCGCCGGCCGTTCAACAATCGGCGACCACCCTTCTTCCTCCCCTCCGCCGAGCGATTGAGCAGGAAATTTCGGAGGTCATGCCAGCTTACCACCAACAACCTCCGGCTCCTTCGCCCCAGAGTTACGCTCAAGTTGTCGCCATGCCGCCTCAACTACTTCCGGTGGCCGCACCTCTGACTTACGCCGAAGCCGCCGCTCGACCTCCGTCCACCGAAGTGGGTGTGCCGGCTACGTATGCTGACGTCGTTCCTAGGCCTCGACTTCAGCCCACCATCCAGTCATTCCAGCCGTCGTTCCGTCCGTCAGGTCTTGCGACATGGGTGCGACCTACCCCGGCGAACCGATGGCGCACACCCGACAACCGGCCCATCTGCTTTGCATGTGGTTACGCCGGTCACGTGGCGCGTTATTGCTTTCGCGTGCAGCCGCCTCCTGTCACGTCACCTGTCACTGGCCAGCTGAACTGTCCCTTTCACGACTCACCCCCCGTCTATGCCACCGACGTCTCGCCCAGCTCTGTCTCCTCGTAGGTCCCCGTCTCCACGACGCCGATCCCTGTCACCCATGCGGCCAAGTTCGGCCGCTCAAGAGCAGGAAAACTAGTCGTCGCAGTCCGCGACGCAAGGGCTGCGACGCTATCGAACCGTGAAAGCCCTCAGACAAATCCATCGAATGTCATTGACGTGTTTGTGGACGGTGTTCGCGCATCTGCCCTTATCGATACTAGAGCTGCCGTATCCGTTATAGACGCGAACCTTTGCCGCTTGCTCCAAAAGGTGACGACGCCACTTTCTGGGATGTCCCTCCGTACCGCTAGTTCACAGAGTATTCATCCTACAGCAGTGTGCACTGCTCGCGTCGTCATTCAGGACGTTCTGTATGTCGTCGCGTTCATCATCGTTACTGCATGCTCTCACCACGTCATCCTGGGATGGGATTTTCTCTCCCGCCACGACGCCG